>MU226400.1:9887369-9949771 GCA_018584345.1 Thuja plicata | reverse complement strand
CCTAGGAGCAACTAGTGAATAGTTGTCTTCTTTGTGCTTGGGATCTTAGGGATTGAGACCCATCAACCTAGTGGTCTGTCTGACCTATAGGACACTTTTCTACATCAGTGATTGATGATCATAGGGCTTTTTTCTTTAACCTTGCAGTGATTTCAGGAAGAAGGTTTTTGAAGGACAAATATCTTCAATTTTGGGTGTACCACCACATCTCCATTGCATCACTTAGACAAGGGGATAGCCATAGATCCTAAAAGGGTAGAAGCCAATATAAAATTGACACCACCACATAGTCGCAAAGAGATGAAATATTTCTTTGGGAAGATCAACTTTGTAAGGAAGTTCATTAGTGGTTTCTTAGAGATAGTAAAACCATTAAATGACATGCTCAAGAAGGATGCCAAGATTGAATGGAATCTCCTAGACAAGAAATATTTTGAGGTGATTAAGAATTCCATTGCTACAGCACCAATCCTGGTTAGCCCAGACTACACTATCCCCTTTAAGGTTTACTCCTTTGCATCTGAGCACTCATGTGCAAGCATCCTCACATAGAAGAAGAATAGTGAAGATGAGAGACCCATAGCTTTCATGAGTCTCCCCTTTAAAGATGCTGAGCTCAAATATCCCAACCTAGATAAATAGTCGTTCACCCTTGTCAAAGAAGTGAAAAAGTTTAAACACTACATCTTGAGAAGTAAAGTCATTAGGGTAGTTCCAGACACAGCCGTGAAGTCCCTTTTGATGCAAAACAAGCTGGGAGAGTGGAGAGGAAAATGGATGGCCATCCTCCAAGAGTTTGACCTTGAAATCCAACCAATGAAACTAGTAAGGGGCCAAGGCCTGACGAAGCTGATCTCTAAGGTTGAAGAAGGGCTAGTCTGCCAAACCTACACTGACCAAGGTGTGATCAGTGATGTTTGGTACAAAGACATAGTTTATTATCTACTACAAAACCATTGCCCAGAGGAAATGAGTGGTTCTGAAAGAAGAGCCTTGAGAATCAAAGGTAGCTCCTACATGTTAAATAATGGACAACTATATAAATGCAATTATGAAGGCCTATACCTAAGGTGCTTGGACAAACTCTAGGCAAAGAAAATCCTAGAAAATTTTCATGACAAGTATGGAATGGGACATGGGTCAGCTGATGCAATGGCTAACCAAATCTTAAAGGCAGTATATTTCTGGCTTAAAATATTCAAAGACACTAGTGAACATGTGAAGTCTTGCCAAACTTGCAAAACCAGTGCAACTCGAGAGAGAAACCCCATGATGCCCCTATAACCAGTATATGAGGTACACCCATTTGCCCAATGGGGCTTGGATTTTTTTGGAATGATTAACCCCCCTTTGTCTGTAGGACACAAGTTCATCTTGATAGCTACTAACTACTGCACCCTCTGGATGGAAGCTCAAGCATTGAAGAATTGTACTACATAGGTCATAACCAAATTCTTGGAGGAGTGCATCATAACTAGGTTTGGGATGTCATTTTATCTAGTATGTGACAATGCTCCCTCTTTTTCTTTGGCCTTGCTCATGTAATGGGCCTTTGAGAACCAGGTAATCCTTAAGTTCTCTTCAAAATACTATCTGTAAGGCAATGGTGTAGCAGATTCTACCAGAAAGAACTTGACGACAATGATCAAACACCTCCTAGACAACAACCCCAGGGATTGGAACCTGTAATTGAAATATGCTTTGTCGACCGATTGCGTAAGGATCAAGAATGCCCTGGGGACGTCTCCATATCAGCTAGTCTATGGATTACAACCAATCTTCCCTATGAACTTAAAGATCCCAGTCCTCAGATTCATGGACCAGTATGTGGGAGGAGAAGATCAAGTGCAAGTCTGGCTCATGAATCTTCTTAACCTAGAGGAGAAGTGAGCATCGGCTCTAGAGCACG
The DNA here is from genome assembly GCA_018584345.1 of Thuja plicata. Taxonomy (NCBI): domain Eukaryota; kingdom Viridiplantae; phylum Streptophyta; class Pinopsida; order Cupressales; family Cupressaceae; genus Thuja; species Thuja plicata. The sequence continues at coordinate 9,947,862 of MU226400.1, read as the reverse complement.
TATCAAAAAATTAAACCATTATGAAGAGGTTGTTCGACAAGAGAGCCACCATTAAAGCCTTCAGGATCTCTGACCTTGTCCTCATGTGGGATAAGGTGAAAGAAAATATGGGCAGCCACACCAAGTTCCAAAGATTGTGGACACGCCCTTATTAGATATCAGAGATCCCGGGGGAAAATACTTTTAGGATCAACACCTTGAACAGAGAGTTGACCCCATTTCCAGTCAATGGGAAATTCCTCAAACATTACTATGGATCCTAAGTGGGACTGCCTTCTGCCCCTTGTACCATAGTTCCCCCTTTTCAGTTTTTTCCTTTCTTTTCTTTTTTTTTGCCCTTGTCGTCAGTCTTTTCTTCCTTTGCTTTTGTCAGGGCTCGTTTATTATTTTTGGGTTAGTGTGTTCTTGGATTCATTCCAAGATAGTCTGCAACTCACAGCAAGGGTATTTCTTAGTCAATTCTCCAAAGGATATGTGCAACACAAAGAGCATTGTCCAAAAGGAAAAGTGATGACATCTATTAGTGATCAACAAGAAGAAGTTTAAGGCTCGGTCATCCTGATCATGAAATACACTCAAAGAGCAATGCTTCCTTGAATGTTTGACAGTTGTGACCAACACTAGTGCGTAGATTTGGGTACCCACTGATCCTAGAACCTAGGTCTAAATGAATGCAAAGGTAGTGGCAAAAGAAAAGAGAATAGCTGAAGACAAAAGAAAAGAAGCACACAGAAATAAAAGTGTCCCAAAGAGGCCACAAGTGTGAAATCTGGGTGGCACAGCCTAAACGTTTCCCGGATCAAATTAAATATGAAAAGAGAATTTCATTTCTATGGACCTAAACACATCAAGTACACAAATGTTTGTAGCTTCACACATTTCAAAGCACATAGAAGAAATAAAATGACTGTCCAAAAGACAGAACTCTCAAAAAGCAAGAAAGCTACAGCCTAGAAAACATAGTAGACTTGGACGACTATGGAAACCTCTACCGGGGGTATGAATGCCCAACTGGTAGTAGAGAAAGGTTATACTTGGGATTTGGGGAAAAAATTTTCAGGGCTATGAACCCCTGACTAGTAGCAAAGCTCTTTCTGGGAAGTGCTGGTTTACTTGGCAAAGGTTGCGAGAAATTGGAAAATGTTCTGGTTACCACAATCAAAGGTCAAAGAATAAATACACAATAAAACACACTGGAAACAAGTGAAAAACCTCAGATTGGAAGTCATTGGAATATTTGTTGACACCAACACCTCTTGGCCTTTTTCTACTTCAAAGTTATAGCCCGGAAGAGTAATGATGATAAAGAAATGCCTTGGTCATTCCTCCTTTTGTCGGGGCTATTTTTTTTGGGTCCACAACACACACCCTATTTTTTTTGGTCCTCTGACCATGTGGACCCCCCTTCTTTTGTTTTTTTTCTTTTGGTCTTGTTTTCCCCCTTGAGTCCTCGCTTGGTCAGCCTAAGAAGAACATGTGTCAGCATGATTAGACAAAGGAAAAGCACCTTTTTTGGCCTTTCAGCATTTCGGGGGACCATAGTACTCCGAAACACCGAAATGACTGAAAGGCTAAAAGTCAGTCATTTCAGTGATTTCAGTCTCTGAAAACACCAAAAGGCCGAAGGTATCTACCTCTCAAATTTTGGTGTTTCAGACACTGAAACCACCGAAAACGCTGACATTAAAACCCGCAGGTTATAAATTTCAAAAGGGCCCTCATTCGAGATCACTTTGTGTTTTTTCTTGAGAGCTTGCAGCTGCAACATTTTTTCTGCCTTCAACATGGAGATTAATCATGTGCTTACCTCCAAGCCATCATTGTGTCATCTTCCCCCAATCCTTTCCCTCTAACATAGGTCTCGTTTGCTGCCTCACATTTTCTTTTCCTTCCTCTGGTTTTTTTTAGGTTTTAGGGTTTTTTTTCCCTAGCGCTTGTCCAGCCTAGGGCATGCTGTCTCTTTCTCCATGGTCTCTAAGGGCACTTGGCCACCTTCATTTTCATAGGAGTTCTATCCATGTCAAGTTGGATTTATTTTTCCCTCTATTTTTTTAGGGTTTTGTCCGGTCGTGACCTTTGTCACAGGTTTTTGGCCTTCGAAAGACTGAAAACTGGGTCATTTGGTTGTCAGTCTTATTTTCATAGATTTGGCCCTTTCGACATTTCAGACCTCTAAAATGTTTGAAACACTGACAAGACCGAATCTCCAAAATTCCTATCTCTCATCACTATTTTAGAGACTTGGCCTTTTTGGCATTTCAGACCTCCAAAAGATCTGAAATAGTGACAGATCTAAATCTCTGAAACCTAGTCTTCAAGCTTCAAAATTTTGGACTTTTGGCATCTGCAAAACTTTCATAATTTTAGATACCAAAAGGTCTCAAGAAACTCCCTTCAAATGATGGATTTTTGCACTTTTAGCCTTATTGGCCTCCTAAACAGTCTTCAGCGTCCGAAACCCTAAAAGTGCGATAAACCTGCATTCTCGGTGACTTAGAGAGTTTTGCTCTATTTTCTTAGTTTAGTCATCTTTCTTTCAGTTTGTTCTTCAAAAAAGATACTGATACTTGCATGTTTTATTATAGGAATTCCTGAGAAAAAGACTACTTAACCCATGAAGTACCTATACAAGGGGAACACTCCCCCTTCAAATATTGGCAACAAGTATAGTGAAATCACTGATACTGATATCAGGAATGTAAATTGGGATGAATTCCTGACAAGGTGCACCCAACCACAAGGAAGATTAGAGGACTATACTTCATTTGTATTAGCAGGACTTGTCAATGCAGTAGCCCACCCAGTGGTCATATCCTCGCCTAAATTAATCATGGCCTTATCAAACCACTATGGCTCAGATAAAAGGATGGTTCAAAACATAGAGGGCCAAGTAGTATTGGACATCTGGTCAGACATCATAGAGGACGTATCCCACCTTCACAAAGGCATAGAAAATTTCTATGACTTCTTCATAGAGAAGGGAAACTTGTGGTTTAGGAACAATGAGGATGAAGCATATGAGATAGTCAATGACAATTACCTCGAACAACCTCTCCCCCAAAATAAGCTGGACAGGATAGACCTAAGGAGGGGATACATGAAGGATGATATCAAAGCAGCCATAACAATGATGAGCTAAGTATATGGGTTACCACAATCCTCCCAACTGGAGAATTGGATGATTCTCCTGATTGAAAAACTCAAAGGCCGTAGGTCTAGGTTCGACTAGGGAACCATCATCAGCGACAAGTTGGATGAAAAACTGGTGGTAGTAAAACATAACCCCAATTTTTACATGAGTACTTATATGGTGTACTTATTAGTAGCCTAGGAAGATTACCTAGGACTCACCAAGAGGGGAAACCTAAATGATCTCAATGCATGTCCTTACATCATATACCCCCAACTATAGAAGAGGGCAAAAATGTCAGAGGATAGCCTAGACTACAGGATAGTCAATGACGCTTTCATTTTTGCAGTCATCCAATCCATTGAAGGTGATTTTGCAGAAAGGATGTCAGAGGTAGCAGGCGCTAAGATAAGGGCCATAGGGGCCTATTACATTCAATTCAGGACCTCCACCTATATTTGGATAGTAGGATCAATGGTAAAACCAAAGAAATTGCCCAAATATCCATATGATTGGATAATCATTTTGGAGATAGCCCGACAACTCACCGATGCATATGAGCACATAAAGCACAAGAAGAAGCACTGTTGGGATTTTCCCCTCACTGGGACTATATAGCCTACAAGATATGAATTTATGTAAATCTTTGGCCTTTGAATGGGATGACTACCCCCTATAGCTTTACAAGATAGTATGACCTCATTTTGATCCTATAGGTACTTACAACCACATTATTGGCAAATTCTACATTCATGAACCACACGTGGAGGATCATTGGATGAACTGTGTGGATGACCATGAGGTCAGGATCTAAGATTACTATAGGGTGACCCTTACCCTAGTGAAGGAAGTCATAAAGACCCTTATTCCCCCTAAAGTTTGGGAGTATGATTCAGATGAGGTCTTGGAGGTAGTTTATAACAATGATAAGATATATGACAGGCCCATCATGAATGCAGAGGTTGACAAAGATGAAAATGATGACATTGATTTCTGGGCAAGGCATGTGATGAGAAAAATAGAGGAGTGGATTAAGAGGCCCTATAGGATGAGCCCAATACCTATGAAAACATTGATGGATCCACCCAAGCAAGTGGATAAACAACACGGGGAGAAAAACACAGTGCCAAAATACAAGAAGGCACCACCGCTGAAACCAAGAATGGTGTATGGCCATGAACATGTGGTGGAATATGGGTCAAACCCAAGGCCCAAGGCTCCTAAGACAAGATTGAATGGATAGATAAATTCCCCCATGGGCCCAGTAGAAGTTAAATCAGATTAAGGACCCTCCACTTTGGGACAATCTTCTCCCACCACCGGAAAGAGAAAGAAGATATACAAGAGGAAGGAAGCTTCTATGTCCCTGTAAGTGGAGACCATGCAAGAAGACCTGCAAGAAGAGGAAGAGGGAGAGGTCCCTTTAGTCAAAAGTAAAAGGTCTCACAAAAGGAGAGAAAAGGAGAATATTCAGAAGAAACAAGAGGATCCTAAAGAGCAAGATAACCCCTTAGATGCTCTCGGATCGGATGAGTTCCAAATATCAGACTTTGAGGGTCTAGAAGGTTTCTCAGACTAGGGCCAAGACACACCGAGTTATGTGACTAGATATGAGGTAGGTGGTCCTTCTATCTTCCAACCACAGTTAACCCTAACTCCACCTCCCACTCAATTTACTAACCCAAACCCCAGTATACCTATTGTGGGAAAGAGCTCAAAAATGGATCACGGGCTCAGGAATCAAGAGTCCGCACTTTTCTAATAAGTTCCTAGAAAAGAGCACACAAAAAAAGCCATTAATGTTATAATGCCCCCTCACATTCCTACTCCACCAACTACTATTCTACCTCCTATTCCAACTCCACCACCATTTCTCCAAACTCCACCAACTACTTTTTCACCTCTAATTCAAAATCTTCCAACACCTACTTCGTCATTGAGCCCTTTACTTTGCCACATCCCAACCCCTAGAGGATCAATAAACCCAGAGTCTGTGTCACCTTTCAAAACCACACTGAAGGTCATGACCGGTCTCAATACTGAAGTGTTGGCTAGCTCCTTGGGCAATGAAAATAGAGGCCAGGAAAAACATGATGAGGCATGGGAAGAAAAGGACAAGGCGGAGGAGGAAAGGGAGAAAGAAGGACACCAAGAAGAGGGGAATGAAGGGGAATGAAGACAAGAATAAGGAGAAGGGACAGATAAAGAGGTGACTTCAGGGTCCCAAAATTTGGATTCCATTTTACGAGTTACCCCATATGAGCTAGTCACCGCATCTAGTAAGCCTACATGGTTTACTAGAAAAATATAGTTAAGGATGAGAACTTATACAGATGATGATGAAGGGGAAAATGTAGACATAACATCCTTGGGGCAATCATTTCAGCGGACAAAGGTCATATTACCAGCACAGACAATGTCCTATGTCACTCAAGACACTAGGGTACGCTAGAAGGCACAGGTTGCAGTCCCATCTGCCAGCACCTCTCAAGCCCAAACTACTTCGGAAGACTATACATTTGAGGAGGTAGATTTGGGAGAACCTACCAGGGAAGGGAGAAAGACACTAGCAGCCTTAGGGCTCAAACATGCTCTAGGTTTTATGAATAAGGACAAAGAGACCATAAAGACTTTGACAGAAAAAAATGAAGCCTTGAAAAGGTTCATTCACAAAATGGTTAGTCCCATTGACCCTAACTTCCTGGAGGCCTTGCTACAGGCAATGTTGGATAAAAGAAACACACCAGACTTACCGACAGGTTTAACCCCATCCTTTATCAAAGAAAGTGTAGATTGGAAGGAGGATTTTGAACAATAAGGGGAAGGTGCTATCAAGAAAATATTCAAACCTTATAGGGTTATTCTAATAGAGGATAAAAATTTGATAGATTTGATGACAGATGATGGTGGCCTAGAATCTAAGACAAGCAAATAGAGAGCCGCCCTCTAGGATTTAAAGATCATCAGAAAAAACACTTCCAAATCTTGGTGAAAATATATGAAGGTGAGGAGCTAGACAAATTTGAGACATGGATCAAGAACATAACCAAGATAATTGGTATTTTTGAGAAATGTCAAGCTTCCATATTGGATAAGTAGAAGGAGGTCCCGGAATGGGTAGAAGAAATAGATATATTCTACACAGGGATCGGCCTTGATTTATATCGAGATGAAGATAAACATGTCTTACGACCATCAAAATAAGTTGTCCAAAAGTTCAAGAACATCATGGTAGGTGCGGGGACCAAGGAAGCCCTGCAAAAATTATTTTATTCAAAGGAAGAAATGATGAATATGACCAATCACATAGAAGAGATCTAGTTCTTTGCCTCTGAGCTAATTGCCTTCAAAGAAAAGCAAGAATGGAAGGTTAACAAAGCAAAAATGAAGGAGATAAACTATGAGGAAGTCTAGGAGATCACACAAAGGCTCAAGGCTGCACACCTAGAGGTGTTCCAAAATTGACCCCTTGGACCACAAAGAAGTTTTGGAGAAAAAGTCTCCAACACTTCAAAGAATTCCCTTAAGGCAGGTTTTAGAGTTTCGGCCCTTTTGACCTTTTCGGCCTTTTTGGCCCCGCAAACAATCCAGCTCTTCGGCCTTTTGGCCTTTCAAGATTTTTGGCCTTTCGGTCCTGCAAATTTTTTATCCTTTCGGCCCTCCAAAGTTTTTGCCCCCCAAATTTTTTGGGCTTTTCGGTCCTCTGAGTTTCATCCTTTTTGACCTTTTTGGCTTTCGACAAGTCCAAACTTTGGACCAAAGTCTGATGATAAAAAATTATAAATTTTGACACTGAAAAGTTTAAGAGTTAAGGTCGGGGTCTGAAAAATTGGGTGTTTACAGCAAGATCACATTTTTGCATGCTAGTTGAACTTTAGAGAAAATTGATGGTCAGCTTGAGTTTTTTTTGAAGGGACTAAGGGTTCCCTATTAGTCTCCACCGCCAGAAGAGCTTCCAGAAGAAGATTCCAAGAAAGAATTCTACAAACAAGAAGACTCCAAGTTTTTAGATGAAACCCTCCTTCTTTTCTCTTTCTTCTTGGCGAGTTTGACCCTCCTTGCATGGGCAAACTGATTGTAAATGGGTTTAGGAATCCATGCAAGTTATCTAGTGTCAGTTAAGAATAGTTTCCCTTTCAGTAAAGTTTTAGTTTAATTTATTTTTCTCTCTGATGCCCTAAATTTGGAATTCAGAGTTGTAGATCAAATTCTATATATTGTAATCACAAATCAATGTAAAGGAGCAGATTCTTAATGAAATAAAGACATACATTTTCTGCTTCATTCATGGTGTGTGAATTTCTGCTACCTATGCGAAATTATTGAATGTATGCTTGCATTATTCATTATTTTCAAAGAGCCTCTTGTTTATTGTTCTTCAAATTCGTGTTTCTTTAGTTGGAGTTTTCTATTATTTTTTTTACCTTTCTATGATGAATGCATGGAAGAGATCATCTTTGGGCTTAACGATAGATCTGTCTCATGGGTTCGCACATCTTGGTGGCTTCACAGTTTGATCAATCTTGAAATCTCACATGAGTGAATACGTTTCCTCTCCAAATGCTTGTATCCATGGGGTAGCGAATTGTGACTTGGTCTGATTTGTACCTTGTGGGTTTATTCCAAATCTCTCCCAGCATTCAATTCACAAAGAAGGGTTCATAACAGTTTGTCTCCATAGGATATTATTTTCATTAATTCATTTTTTTACTTCCTGTTACTCTATTATCTCTTTAAACTCTGTCTTCACCTCTGAAAATCCATATCTTGAAAATACAAAATTGTATTTTATTTACAACACCCATATTTGTGAAAGCAAAAAATACCAAAAAAGAACTAAAGTGTTTTTCAGTTTGATGTCTTGAACATACCAGCAAAGGCCTCCTCATGAAAAATCACATTTATCTTCAATTGAATAACCAAGCAGGTTGTGACCCGATCTCGAAGAACCTTGGGAATAAATTCATTATTCTTTCAAGAGAGGAAATTGAATCTCAAGATCCTAGCAAGTTGGCTTGTGTCAAAACAACACTCAATAGTTTCCATGTGTTTAAAATTTGTGACATGTTTTAGAAAATTGCACGAAATATTTTTCCATTGTAGGCCAGTAGTAGCCAACTCTTAATAGTTTCTTAGCTAATGAAAAGCCATCCAAGTGTGATCTACATACACCTTCGTGCACCTCTTTTAATGTGCAGTCAGACTCTTATTGTTCTAAAAACCTAATAAGTGCTCCATCAAGACCCCATATATATATGTCAGTAGTGATGAGGACATAGCGTGATGCTATCCTAATTAACACTCATTTTTCATTCCTAGATAAGCCATTAGGTAAGGTTTGACCAATAAGATAAGCAATTATTTTGGCATATTAGGATTGGTCTTGGGCATTTAAGGAAAAAATCACTTGGGATTCAAGTGTATCAAAGGCTGGAAAGGATAATTCTTCTACCAAGGATTCATAGCAGAATTTGTGTTCTTCCATTTGTAACATGGATGCTAGCGTAGCCATAGCATCTGTAGCTTTGTTTTCCATTCTTGGAATTTGTTAGAATGTGATGAAGACAAAGTACTTTTTCAAATCTTCTATCAGTTGTTTGTAAGGCATCAGTTTCTCATCTTTTTTCTGATAATCTACATTTACTTGGTTGATAATGAGATGAGAGTCCCCATACACATGTAACTCTTTGCTTTTCCATTCCATAACAAGTTTGAGTCCATTTATTAATGCTTCATATTTTGAGATGTTATTTGTGAATGGAAACATCAGTTTATATGCCTTAGGTATCTTGTAGCCTTGAGGAGTAATAAATATTACCCCTACTCTAGATCCTTGTTGTGTGAAAGAACTATCAAAATACATCTTTCATGGATATTCAGTTAAGTGCATGATTGTCTCATCAGGAAATTCTATGATCAAAGGTGCGTCATCTTGTAATTGTGAATCAACTAGTTGATCTTCTAGGACTTTTCCTTTTTGTAGCCCTCCTGTCCACATACTCGATGTAAAATTCACTTAGAATTAAGAGACATTTTTCTAGTCTCCCTATCAATGTTATTTTACTTAAGAGATATTTGAGAGGGTCTAATTTTTCAATAGGTTTTACTGTATGCGAGAGCATGTAGTGTCTCAAATTCTAAGATGCAAAACCAACCACTAAGAAATCTTTTTCAATGATATTGTAGTTGATTTCATAAGACACCAAGGTCCTGTTGATATAATAGATAGCTCTTTCCTTTTTGTTTCATCCTCTTGTGCTAGAAATACTCCAAGAGATGTAGCCGTAGCTGAGATATAGAGTAGTAATGGTTTTCCATGAATAGGCGCCATGAGAATAGGAGGAGTAGCCAAGTAATCTTTTAATTCTTTGAATTTTTTTTCACAATGCTCATCCCATTTGAAAGTAACACCTTTGTGTAGCATTTTTGTGAAATTTTGCACTTTATCTGCTAGTTGGAACATAAATCTCCTGATGGACTGAAGTCCTCCTTGAAGCATCCTAATTTGACTGATATTGTGAGGAGGTGACATTTTAAGTATAGATTTTACCTTTTTTGGATCCACCTCAATTCTTTTAGGTGATACAGTAAACCCAAAGAGTTTCCCTGGTTGGACTCCAAATGCACATTTCTTTGGATTAAGCCTTAGTTGAACCTTCTCCATTTGATCTAGTATCTTTCTCAAGTCTTCAATGTGAGTTGTTCTTATTTTTGACTTGGCTAATGTATTGTCCAACTAGTCCTCCATGTTTTTGTGTATCATATCATGGAATATTGTTTTCATAGCTCATTTGTACGTAGTGCCAGCATTATTTAGTCCAAATGGCATGACATTCCAGCAAAATGTTCCTCATGCGCATGTAAATGTTGTATTTTCTTTGTCTGATCAGGAGCAATCTTTATTTTTTTATAGCCTAAAAATCCATATAAGAGAATACATCTGATATCCCGCTGTGAGATCTATAATCATATCAATGTTGGGCAGTGGAAAATCATCTTTAGGACAAGCTTTGTTTAGGTCTGTAAAGTCTATGCAAATCCTGATAGATTTATCTATTTTAGTAATTGGTACCATATTAGAAATACATCTTGCATAAGTGATGACTCTTATGAATCCAACCTTTAATAGTTTTTCCAGCTCTTCTTAGACCAATAATGCCACATGTGGATGCATATTTCTTAGTTTTTCTTTGACAGGTTTGATTCAAGGAGCTATAGATAGGTGATGCATTATTAACTCAGGATCGAGTCCAAGAATATAAGTGTAAGACCATGCATAGTTAATATTCTTCTCTTTGAGGAATGCAGTGAACTATATCTTTTCTTCTTCTGATAAGGATTGTGCTAGGTGAACGAATTGAGGAGATTCTACTATTCCCAAGTTAACTGGTTGTGTTGGTTCTATCAGAAGTGAAGATCTTTCTTGAAAGTGCTCAGGGAGGATATCAAGAATCTCATCTTTTGGCACCTCTGCAAGGTTTTCACAATCAGATACGTCTTTTATTTTTACTACTTTAGAATCTGATACTGCCACAAGTGGTTTTCACCATCAGTTCTTTGTTTCTTTTTATTTTTCAATTTGTGACTAAGAAACTTTATATCCTCCTCTGAAATGTTCATGCTCCTTGCATTGGTGGAAGAAGGATAAGGTTCACAAGCATTTAGGTCACAAGCCAAAGTATAGTCATTAGGAAAGTTCATGATAGGAGTAGGGTCTAAATTGGTCCAATCAATCAGGTCAAGGTTTACCCAGGATAATGATTCAGAGTTTGGTAAGGACAACATTGCATCAGTGTCAAGACTATTAACTAACAAGACATGTACCATTAAGTTGGATTCTACAAAGTTTAGATCATTAATAGTTGAATTGTCATTATTAGGGTCGTTGTTAGTAATATTCAAACCTAAATCTAGTGACTCATTAGTTGAGATTTATTCTTCTTCTCTTATTATATTGAAACTCATAGCTTGTATCCTTTGAATGTCTTCTAGACCTAGTAAAGCACCAGTATTTCTATCAACAATCCTAGGTAGTGGTATCTCATATGATTCTGGGACAACAACAGTGTTAGGGGAAGTGTTAGAACTCTCTCCTCTCTCTAATGGAGGTGCCAATTTATGAATCACATCTACCTCAATGTCCATGGTAGCATCAGACATTTTATCCCATTCATAATCATGTGATTCTATTATTTCATCATCAGATCTATTTAAAAACTCAGCAATGGTTACCTGATGTACCCTATTAGCCATTTGTAGATCAAAGTGTGGTAAGTCTAGGACATGTGAAACTATCACCAATTTCCCCCAGTTAGGATGTACATCTTGTTTTTGGGGTATTTATTCATGAGTTTCTTCTAGCTATTGGATTTTTGGAGAGTCTTCTGTTTCTTCCTCCACTTCTTGGACATCAGCTTGTGACAACAAAGGAACATGATGCTGTTGTTGTGCTACAAAAGTAGGTACATATATTTCTCCTTGAAATTAAGGATACTCAGTACCAATGTGTAATAATATTTAATATGTCCATAATTCAAGTGTTGTTTCTTCTTCATTGTCACTTCCTTCATCAAATATTGGACCATCTCTTAAAGTAGGGTTTTCTAGATTGTTATTGAAACCTAGCCATATTTTGTCTTTGGTGTTTCTGAATTCCATGTGTATAGGTTCAATGAGTCCTTTTGCTTTATCTCTTAAAGGTCCCTTCTCTTTGTATCCCATTTGTTTGAGAAGGTCATATCCTTTACCATGCTTTTCTGGGGATATCTCCACATGTTTTACCTCATTCTTTTTCTATTCTCCTTTATAGAGCCAAGCCAAAACTGCTTTATCTTCTTTTTCATCCTCTTGAGAAGTAGAGGCTCTAACCATACCAATTGGTTTGTGAATGTCTTGTTCTTTTGATGTAGTAGGTGTGCAAGATGGGGAAGTTTTCTCATAAGATCTCGGAGACACGGGAATGTTATCTAATGATGGTGTCATGTCTAGTTTGTATTCCCCCATGCTAGTTTCTTCAAGTTTTAGTGTCTTTCCAAATCTTCTCATCACCATGTCTTTAGAGGTTTTAGGTATGGATTATTTTGGGACATCCTTATTGTGGGGAACCATACTGTCTTCTTTAACATTGTTGCTATTAGAATAACTGAGAGAGGGGGGGGGGGGTGGGGTGAATCATTAGCCTAAAAAATATTCCAATAAATTAACCCAAAATTTTTTTATCGCAAAATAAGCCTCTAGTTATCTTCAGTCCTACAAGATGAATGCCTTGAAATAATCTCAACAAATAACTACTGCTTAGAGTTCACTGTCAATCCTTATTCTTACTGTTTACCGATTAGTAGTCTTTCATTTACCGAAATACAATAAATTACTTAGTGTATACCGATCAATCCATATTAGTTATGTGTAATGCAAAAGACAAAGTAATGACTCATAAACACATTGACATATGGATTTTTAACGTGGAAACCCTGTTAAGGAAAAAACAACTTGGGACGGGTAACCCAAAATTTTTTCTCTTCTTAAGTGAGCTCAGTGAAGAGCCAACCCTGTTAAGGGTTACAACACAATGTTAGGTGTGACCTTGTTAGAGGATTTAAATAGAATATTTTGTCACTTGATATCTGGCATCTCTATGCTACCTTTATGACCAAACCCTATGTAGTTTGTCACTTGGTATCTGGAATCTCTATGCTATCTTCATGACCAAACCTTTTGATACTCCTTAGGATGTATCTCAATATATAAAGGATTGTTAAGTCCTACTTGGTCAAGAGACTTTCTATTCCAATGGTTAAATTGAAACAGTAAATGACCTGTTCACATATACAACTATACTTTGCTGATTTTCAAATCTATTGTAATCTCATAATACCTTTCTGATCAATGTATCTTTTCAATACCTTTTCTCCACTTCTTTTTGCTTGTTGATGTTGTGCTTCTTTGTTGCTCGGTGTTCGCAGAAATATAGCTTTGTTCTTTAGCTTGATTGATCAAGACTATGTGATGTTGTTCACCAGTTTCTCTTCAACATCCTCTTCTTCTATTCATTCCCCTAATTCATAATGAATTATCTTGTCTCTTTATAGACATGATTTCACCATTTCTCAGTCCTTGACTTTATTGTTCTTGGTTTGATCTGCAATTCTAGCCAATCTTGTTTTAAAACTATACTTTAGTTTTATGCCGTAGATTTCTCTTAGATGACTGGAATAAAACAAATTTAAATCTCTCTCTTATATTTTGATTTTAACTTGTTGATGAAAACAATATTAAAAACCAGTTAAATCCTTCTTTATCTCTTTCCAGCTAAGTCTTTTGTCATTTATGAACTTCTATTCTTTTCGGTTTTTTAACTCTTTGTTAGCTCAGTCAAAACTTCAGTTCTCCTCAGGCATCTCCATTGGGGTTGTCTATCCGCTGGGGTTGTCTGTCCGTTGGGTAACACTGTGAATTTTTTCTCATCGATAATGATTGTGATTCTTATCAATAGTAATGCTTGCTCAGGTATCACTATGAATTTACTCTCGAGTATCTTTGTCCGTTGGGGTGCACTGACCATCAGTGTTTGTTGTCACTTAGTTCATACTAAACTTTTATGCATTACAGAAAGCATAACCTTTATATTTCTAGTTATTTGACATCTTTGACACTATGTATATAACCAATCAGATTATATTAAGTTGGCATCAATGACAATACAACACATTAATTGATTTAATGTCTTGTATTAACTTTCTACAGCTTGGTGATCATCAACTTAACATCTTCAAACGTTCAATCAGTTATAGTTCATGAGTTGCAAGTGTAGCTTGAATCTGCAGGAATTGTCACTTCCACCCCATTATGTGGGAATTTGATGCATTAGTGGTAAGTAGATGGCACTTCTTGAATTTCATGTATCCAAGATCTTCCTAGTAATATGTTATAGGCCAATGGTAGATCAAGAACTTGACAAATCACATTGCGTTCAATTGGTCCTATTCTAATTGGTAAAACAATGAGCCCTTTGGATGATCTTTCTTCTTCATTGTAAGCATTGATGGTTATCTTACTTCTTGAATCAATTTTTTGTTCTGAAAGACCCAATTTGTTGATTAGATTGAGAGTACATATTTTCAACCTTGCACCTACATCTATCAATACATGTTTGACATGATATTTGTGAATCAATACTTCAATGTGAAGGGGTTGGTTGTGTGGATGAGTCAAGGACTTGTCATCTTCTTCTGAAAAGGAGAGGTAATGTGGAGCTAAAATGCGATTGACCATTGCTTGGAACTTGTCTACATCAATTTATTTTGTAACATTTTCAGAATGTAGGGATTGTTCAAGAACTTCCGTATGCACTAAAGAGATCTTTAGTAACTCAAATATAGATATTTGAGTTGAGGTCCTTTGCAATTGATCTACCAAGTTATAGTTTGTAGATGGTATAGTAACTATTTGTCTTGTCACTGCTAGTTTAGGAATTGTGACAATAGGTGCTTTAGAGGATGTCACTTGCTTAGATGAGGAGTTAACTCCTTTGATTGTGACTTGCGCTTGGATTTGAGTTACCATGTTTGAATGTGTTTATGTCTTTGGAACCTTTGATAGTGATCACATTGATTGATTTTGTTTTTTATGTCCAATATGTTGATCACATTATCATTATGGGAGTAGGTGTAATTCACTTTGTTTCCTTTTCCTTTAGAAGCTTCCCCTTTTTCATAGTTAGGGAATGGTTTTTTAAATGTCGTGTGATCTTTGTTAGTGGTATGTCCTTCCACTTTGATTTTTCCTCCCTCAATGAGGTCTTTTATAATGTGTTTGAGCTTAACATAGTCATTATTCTTATGCCCTTTGTTCTTATGAAAGACACAATAGGCATTGTCATTCCACCATCATGGTTTAACTTCCGGTTCCCATGGTTTTGAATCCGGTATCGTGAGGACTTTGTTATCTAAGAGCATCTTCAAAACTATCTCAAGAGGTTCTCCCAATAGAGTAAATGTTATTTGAGGTCTAGCTATCCATGGTTTACTCTTGTTGTTCTCATTATTTTCTCTTGGTATTGTGGTTGTTACCTTAGATTCTTTTCTTGCTTGTAAGTTGATTGTTAGATTGAACACTGTTGGTTTAGTGTTTGCATTGGATGCTTCTACCACTCCATCACTAGCAACATTTTTGTTCTTGTTCGACCATTTAATTTTTTGTTGTATTTTTTAGATTTAGTGTCACTTTGGAGTGTGATTTATCCTTTCTTGACCATGACATATTCAGTAGGAATAGTTTTCTTGATCATTCTATCAAAGTTAGGTGAATCTTGCATTTGTAAAGCATAGTTCATTTTTGGTACCAAGTTATTAATAAAGATTTCCATCTTTTAAGATTTGGGTATTTCTCTTGAGTACATCACAAAGATTCTCCTCCACCTTTGTAAAAAGTGTGTAAAGGATACACCCGTTATTTGTTTCATGTTAGAAATATCCATCATGGTTACGTTATGTTGTATGTTGTAGGAGTAATGTTGAACAAATATTTGGATTATCTCCTCTAAAGATTGCACACTTGGTGTGAGTTTGGAGAACCATTCCATAGAACTTCTACCTAGACTTCCTGGAAATAGCCTCATTAGGTAAGTTAGTTTAGCATGTACTCTATGCTTAGAGTGAAAAATTCTCTAACATGGTCATGTGGATCTATTTCTCCCATTAATTTTCATATTTGGGTCTTGCCATGTTAGGAGGAAATGGAACCATGTTGATACTCTTGTCAAAAGGAAATGGACATATGTGTTCCAAAGAGTATTTTTTTGTAGGTTTGATATTTTCTTTCTTGAGTGTTGCAAGTTTTTATTTCATTAGGGTCAATTTCTTGGTGAGGATTGAAATAGGCATTTGTACCTCCTTTTCTTTTAGTCTCTCAACATCATAGTATTTGGGAGGTCTGACTCCAAGAGAAGCTAAGTGTAGGTAATATTTCTCTTTGTCTTTGCCAATGAACTTTTCCAAGGTCCTTTCGAATTATCTAATTTGTTTGAGCTTGTTATACTCTTCTTCCAATATATCTTCATCACTATCTGAATCAAAAAAAGGACGGCCATGATTTTGTTCTTCGTGACTACTTTCTCGTTCCTTATGGTCTTGTTAATTTTTATATTCATCAAAAGCTGCACTCTATTCATGGTGAGGTACTTCCATTTCAGGTGAGTCTAAATCGAATAGGGGATCATGAGATGTCTCTCATTGAAACTTGAGTAATATAGGAGGTCTCTCTAAATCATCAACAAGGTATTTAATGTGTCTTGTGTTAACCATGAAAGCTGAGTCTCAACTTTGTCAAAGGTTTTCCAATAGTGTCAATAGGATTTCAAATTGTCCATGTAGGTGTTTCCAAGTAGTGAAAGAGTGTTTGTGTTTGAGTGACTCCAACATCAGAGGGTTAGAATTCCCTGATAGTGAGATAGAAATCAAGAGGTTTTGTTGAGTGAAAATACCACACATTTTGGGACCAATTATGAGAATCCTAAAAGACATGCAAGGTAGACTTCTAAGAAAGTTGTGAAATAGTGACAGGTGGACCAGCAAGAGAAACAGGACCAGACTAAAGAGCCAAAAGGGTATCCAAAAATACTAAGTTTCTCTAAGTGATACATGTGAAAATACCCACTGTCCTAGATGTGACTCCCTAAATGTGAGTTGTGATTTTCCAGATGCGAGTCGATACAAACTAAATGCGAGTTTTGATATGCAGGATGCGAGCTAATTTCTTTTATGCAAGCCAAGAATTACTAAAATCGAGCAAGTTCCCTATATGCGAGATAATGCAACCAATAATGACCTAAAAATGACCATATGTGAGCCTCTGATGGTTTTGCAAATTTTTTCAATTTTGTCTCAAAGTATGTGGAATTTATTCTGACAACAGAGTTTGTTTGAGACTTTCCAGAGAGTGTTAAACAACATGTATGTCAAGAGTTGAAATTTGTTTCTTTTTTTGAGGAGATTATCTTTTTAGTGAGCTTTTAGGACACATCAAGCAATGTTTTTTTGTTACGGTGATCAAACACATCCATATTCCCTAGATTCTAGGCATAGAGTGAAAATATTTGCTCGTAGACTTAGGTACACACTCCCATGCTAATCAGAATACGACCATCACCAAGAATGCAATGGCTCTAGTTATGACATCATATTAGCCAACTCTAAATGCAAGTGAGGGCATGAAATGATGAGTATCTTGGGGCAATTAATCTTTTCCTTGCATAAAGATTGTCACCCTTTCAGAGATAAACTGGGTAGTTTTGACTACAAGTGTTGTTTAATTGTGGGCATCCATTTGCAATCATCTCCCATAAAATTTCACAAGGAAAAATTGAGGCGTATAGCCCTATGAGTACTCAAATGTGTGTAGTCTCGCAAGAAAGATTCAAGCGGCTCCGCTCTACACACACTCAAGCATTTTCAATGAATGATGTCAAAATTCCAAGAACAAATCTAACTACGTCTTCCGAGGCTTTGGCCTACAAGGAAGCATATTATTTATAGTGAGTTGGAAGGGTTGGCGTAAAACCTGTCCTCACTTGGTTCATCCCAAGAGATTTTTTCCACAAGTGGTAGGCCCTCTAATGTTTTGAAATAAATTACAAAGGATTGGTGACTTAGGATTCTAGATTTCTGATTCTTCACAAGAAGAAGAGCATACTTTCCTATTTCATACCATTTTCTCCCACAAGCACATCAAACATGTTCATTTCCTCAAATTTTATAACTCAAAACTCAATCCCCCATGATGAGTTTTTGATTCTTCCAACTTGGGAAAAAGACAAAATCCTCTAGTTGGACTAAGTAATGTCTTTAAATTTGATATTAAGTGCCTATTGTAAAAAAAATGACAAAGCATATTAAAGAAAAGTTTGTTTGGTCAATTTCCCCAATTTAAATGAGTTGCTTGTTCAATTACTTCCAAAAATTAGAAAGGTTTTCTTGTTCAATTTCCCCAAACTTAGTGAATTGCTTGTTTAATTACTTTCAACTTTAGAAAAGTGTGATTTCTTGTTCAATTTCCCCAAATTCTTATCAAGTTATAAATTGACTTTTGAGTTTCTGATTTTCCTTAAAGGAAAAGAGCATAATCCTCTGATCAATTTATAAAATTAAAGAAAATGTTATTAAGTTTGAAAGCTTGTAAAAAAAAAGGTTATATTGAACGCTTTGGAAACCTGAAAACCATGAGTTAGTAGTTTATTTCCACCTTTTTAACAAAAAAGTCTCTGGCAGCAACCTGCAAGAAAATGTTAGGCTGCTCAAAACATAGAAACAGTCATGGTTAGAAGATTAGTGGTTAGACTTTTAAATTTTCAAATAAACTAACCAAATGCAACTGTATTTCCTGAATGCAATCCTAGAAATCCTCGATGTGATTAAGGATTCTAGAAATGATCCTTTGCACTAACGGCGATGTAGAATTTACTAGATGCGAGCTTTCCTTGGATGCGATCTGGGATATACAGGATGCAATGAAAGAAATCGGGGATGCGATGATCCTTCCCGAATGTGAGCCTTTGCAACTAAAGGCAAGATTTGACCACTAAATGCGACTCTGGAACTGAAAAAAGAGAACACAAATTAGAAAAAATAGACTTAGAAGAGAGGAGAAATCCGATAATTTACCCCACGGTGGGCACCAAAAATGTGTGTGTATTTTTTGGACCTGAAAGCTGCAACACAACACTTCAATATGTCATTACATTAGTGAGAAAAACATGAAATATGAGAGTAAAAGCACATAGAAATAACTAAAATTGACATATTGCTCCCTATCTAAGAAGAGTTTGATAAATGATATAATTTTCCTTTAGATTATGCATAAATTAGTGACACATTCATGCTTAGAATGGAAGATAGAGAATGCAAGCTAAATGCTCAAATAAAGTTCATTTTAAGTGCACTAAAGAAATTATGAAACTAATATCAACAAAATGCATTTAGAATTCTACAAAATTAGAGCAGCATAAGGATGATTTCAAATTTTTAAGATTAAGGGCCCATTGAGCTCAAAATTCATTCCTTTTATAGAAGAATTTGAGGAATGAGAGGTCAAGATTTATTTGTGAAGAGAGGTGGAGATTGAATCCTTGGTGATCCATGTGAGATGATCCAAGTGATTTAACTCTCATTGGCTAATGGATTGACTTTCCATTTTGCAAGTGAGGAGTTGTAATTAGGAAATTTATTTAATTCCTTTTAACTAATTATATTAGTCATGTATTTAATTCTTTTGATTTGATTTAATTGGGTAAGGCAATTAATGTAAATTAGTGATGAGATCACTTTGATTTTTAGGAAATTAAATTGATTTAAATGAATTATGCCAATTAATTGAGTAATTGTCTTGACATAATTAGAGGTATGATCACACTTAGGGAAAATAGGGTATCTGGTTAGAGAAGACCAAATTAGGGTGGTTACAACAATCTCATATAAATAAACATTTTTTTTTGCCTTTATTTTGTAAATGCAAAAGTTGGAGAATAATTCACATTTTTGAGAAGGAAGACATTTGGAAGTGTATTTTTTTGAATTTTGTCAAATTTTAGTGGAGAAATTTTGCGAAGGAAAGCAATGGGAAATAAAAAGAGAAGGGTAAATAAGATTGCACAAAATTATTCATCAGAGACTGAACAAAGACTACATGAAGAATCATTGGAAATAAATCATAAGAAACAAAGCATGTCTATTTCTACTTCTCTCCCTCCCTCTCTCTCTTTATTTATTAAGTGTATGGTTATGACTTATCTCAATGAAACATTTATGCGTGATATTGCAATACTAAATAAGACCAATTAAGATCGAACATGAGTAATAAGACCAATTAAGACCTAATATGAGTAAGACCTAATAGGACCCCTTAAGACCTAATAGGATCTAATAAGACCTATTAAGACCAATTAAGACCTAACATGTCTTATAAGACCTAATAGGACCTCTTAAGACCTAACATGAGTAATAAGACCTAATAAGACCGCTTACTTGACCTAACAGGACCGAATATGAATTAATAGGACTAATAAAAGGTCTAATAGGACCTAACATGATTAATAAGACATAATACCCATTAGGATTAAGTAATACTGAGAGGAGGGTGAATCAATACTACAATACTTTATAAACTTATTTAACCAATTCAAACTCAACCATGCAATTACTAAAATAAATAGAACATGCACATAAAGTAAACAAGTCATAACATCATGATTTGTTCATGATGAAACCCTGGCCAAGGGAAAACCATGGTGGGGATGATACCCACAAATAATGCACTAGGATTATAGTGTCCCTATTAGGAGACATATCCCTGTTAGGAGCTGAATATTATATTTAGTACATTTCCCTATTAAGGGATAGAAAACCCTGTTAGGGTTATACAATGAGAAGACTTCTCTTACAAAGAAAATATGTTCTGATACAATGATTTAACAAAATGAACAATACAAGCATCTTCTATGCTTAAATATTCCCAATTATAGCTCGCAACAACTTCTTTCTGATCCTAACATCATAATGCATCTACACATTCCACACACTTC
The DNA here is from genome assembly GCA_018584345.1 of Thuja plicata. Taxonomy (NCBI): domain Eukaryota; kingdom Viridiplantae; phylum Streptophyta; class Pinopsida; order Cupressales; family Cupressaceae; genus Thuja; species Thuja plicata. Next base: position 9,927,160 of record MU226400.1, on the reverse strand, counting down.
TTCGTATCATAAAACAACTCTACTTTTATACTCGATCTCAAAAAGATTCTTCTAGTTGGCTCTCAAGAACACCACAAAATGTGTCCAACACTTAATCAAATATCAAATCCATAGTCGAAGATCATACATTAACAAAAGTGGGGTAGGACCCAATCCAAATCTAACTTAGCACTTCTGGATTCCACATTATACTCCCTTAATCATCGCGACCATTCAACTTCTCTGTTACGCTTCTATACTATCCTCGCATGACTTCACGAGGCTGTAACTCTCAAATATGAAATATTAAACAAAAGAGACCTTATCTAAAGGTCTACTATATCCCAAAATATTTCCCTCTAAGCTTGCATGAATTAGATCTCCATATACAGTGCTCACTGACCAAAACTTTACCATTGTACCCAATTAACTGCTTCCTAGACTTTGTCATTTTTATAAAACTAAATATCAAAACTAGATTGTACTTTAAGTGACCATGAATATTATTAGCTTTCCATAAATGAAAACCTCTATGCAATCCTAAATAGGCCACTTGCCAACAATCTCCCCCTTTGGCATTGATGACAACACTTAGTGAAAAATGACTAAGTGCTCAATACCAAACTATTGACTAAGTACATATTATCTTCTTCATACATATTACATTTTTCATACATATTAATCCCCTTTGACATCAATGGAAAAGGTGTACGAAAAAATAGTATTTATATACACAACAAAATTTTAGAAATGCTCAGCAAAATTCAAAGCATGTGAAGTATATCTTAGAAAGAGGTTTCCAAGATATTTGCCTCTATAGTCCATGTCTTTACCAAAATATGAACCACATGGATCATTCCATTCAGTGCAAATGATGAAGTCTTATCTCTCTTTAGTTCTGTAGGCATATTATTAATGAGTCCCTTCGCTGCTGTCTCCATGTCAGAAAGGAGTTTTTCAAGAATTGATAGTTTAGGAGTGATTAAACTCTTCAACACACCAAATCTTCCTATCACTCTCCTTTTCTCTATTTCCAGTACACTGATTTTGTCCAACAGTCTGGAAACTTCTTTATCCAACTCTGTGACAGTGTGTGAGGAGTAATCACAACTGTGTAACAACTTATCCAGAGTCTTTCAATCATTGGCAATGATATCTTCAATATTCTTAAGGTGCTTGATAGGATTTATACAGTAACTGTATAGCTTCCTTCCATTTCCAATACAAGTCTTTGATTCAAAAATAGTGTTACTTAGTATGCCCAAGTCCCATGTGATTGACTTTCATACTTTGTCAAGTTTCTTCACCAAGTATGTTTGTTTAGCTCTTACTTCTGTGATCTTCTCCAAAGACTCAATGTGACTATCAAAGTCATCCAATACTTTTTTCAAGTTCTCTGTTGTATCCTTTCCTTGGAAAGTGAAAGATAGGGGTAGGAGTTTGTTGATAGTATCCATTGCCATTTCCAGTACCCTTGGATTTTTCTCTATTTCTTATTCACATCTCTCTTTTTCTATGGAAAAGGCTATGTAAGGTACCTTCATTAGCTCATTTTCATGCCCAAAATCTAGGGCAAAACACACCAAAAAAATAGGTTTTTAAAACTAAACAGATCTAACAGTTGCAATAATGTTTGTTAAGATAACTCCATGATTACTAGGTTAGCTAACTCCATGTTAAAATGAATTTATCCTCAAGGGGAATCATGACAAGCACTGGCTTGTCAAAATCCCTTGGTGGACCAAATCTAAGTAGGCTATCTAGTTTGATTAACTAGGTTTTGGTTTTTAAATATGCATGTCATAACGAGTCAAAATTGAACTTTAATTTAATAACGATGTCTAATAAACAAGGTTGCACATTACTTAATTTATCTCAAATCATAATACCCTCTAAGGAGTCCATTATATCTTTGAAATTATCAAATGTTTATGAGGGGAATAATAGGCCTAAGTGGGTACCTTAATTGGGGTAGCGCAAAAACATCCAATAGCTTAATACTCAAATTTTCTAATTTTACAGAAAATTTACCTAGTTAGAAAGGAAATTTATAATTAAATCATAAATTTACCCTTTTATAATAATGATAATAAAGTTTGTCAATTTAAATTAAAAGGGAACTATAGGATTCAACTCAATACTAACCAATAATTAAGTATTAATTATCCTATAACATGACCTTTACATTAATTTTAATTTAATTAATTAAGTGTTCCATTAAGAAGTCACCTTAAGTCTAATTCACTAATTAATTATTAAAATTCACATCATACCCTTTTAGGGAAATTTTCCCTTGAATATTAAAAAGCCATAGTTTTTAAATGAATTAAAACATGTATAAGTTTATTTTAAAATTGAAATTACTATTTAATCATTTTAATCTAAGATTATTCTAGTAAGGTTTTATAAACACCATTAAGCATTAAGCTAGAGATGAAGATGAAGATTGAGAGTAGGAGAGGAGGAGGTTTAGCAGGTTCAAATTTGAATTCCAGCTCGGGTGGGAATTCAGGCAATGGACAGATTCCTGCCAACACTATGGAAGGGGAACATCAGGAGGGGGGAGCGATAGGTGAGGGCTCCACAAAAGAATCAGATGAGGACAAGGAACTTGAGGATGCTCATTCCCAAGGAGGTGGGCCAAAAAATGTGGCAAAAGATGGTAAGTTTTCTTCTGTCAAGAATGCTGGTAATTTCTTATCTAGGGCATCTACAAAAGGGAGTTGGTCTTCCTTATTTGCATTAAACCAATGGGTCAGTCCTCATTCCTGAGTATTAACAATATTTCTGAACTAGAAAAGGGAGTATTCGACATTCAACTTCCTAATCCCCTAGTGGACCATATTGTTTCTACTATGGTGCTTACCCTGGTAGGAAAATTTACTAGGTTAAGGCCCAATATTGATATGGTCAGACACTCTGCGACTAGTAAAAGGAACCTTAAGGGCATGTAGATGTGGCGGCTTTTCCGAAAGGATTTTTCTCTTTTATCTTTTCTAGTATGGAAGATCTCTCAAGAGTACTTTATGGGGGACCTTGAATGTTCGACAAATCATCGTTGGCTCTCCAAAAATGGGTGACCAACTTGGATCTGAATGTTGATATATTTGAAACAGCCCCTGTATGGGTATGTTTCCCAGGACTTCCCTTGGAATACTGGCATGGTGATGTCTTTGCGGGCCTGGTGGGTGCTTTTGGAGAACTCCTTTCCATAGACCCAATGACAACAACAAAATCAAGACTTTTCTATGTTAGAATCTATGTCAATATCCACCAGAAGGTGGATTTTCCTGAATTTATCTCAATAATGTCAAAGATGAGTAAGCATATTCAGTCTATGGAATATGAATTTGTCCCCTTTGCCTACTTTACTTGTAAAAAATTGGTACACTAGGCAAAACAATGTTCGAAGAAATTACAGAAGGCGAAGGGAACGCAAGTAAAGAACCACAAACCTAGAAAAGAATGGAGGGAAAGAACTAGTAGTATGGTTCCACACCTCAAGGATGCTGAGTCAGACCATCAGGAAGAGAATAAGGTAAATAAGGGAAGCACTAAAAAACTAGCAGAGATCATCAAAGAAACTAACCTTTGGGTAGAAATTAAGGAGAAAAATAATAATAAGGCACCATAGGAGGTCAGGGAGGATTTTGAGACCTTGTTTTATTTGAACCATGCTAAGAAAGAGAACCATCATTGTCAGCCTAGCCCTCCATTCCTCCCAATTCAGGAACATTGTGGAGAAATTCTTAAGAGTCTGAAAAGGGTAAGTTCAGGGAATTTGGATAACTTTGAGTTACCTCAGGCCCTCAGTATGGTGAACTCCTTCATGCCTTTAGTCCCAAACAATGATGAAAAAATCTCTAATAGAAGCAACTCTAAAGGAAGTGATGATGAAAATCTATCACCAATTGCGGAACTATGGAGAGAAGAAAGCTTGGAGAGCTACAATATATCAGGGAATAGATAACAAGAATACTGGACTGAGTTTAATGGTAAAAAATCCTAAAAAATTTCTACAAAAAAGGAGGAGGAACGAATCAAACCAAGATCGGTGGATCAATAAAGAAAATTGATAGTCTCACTCATGGAGGAGTTGAGACAAGAACACAACAAAAATAAGATGTGGGAACACCCAAAGGTGAGAAGACAGGAAGAAGAAATCTCAAAAATACTAGAAAGAAAGAATATAAATAGAATATAGAGGATGGGTGACAACTTACCATCCAATAAATTTGCTCCTCAACCTTATAATTGAAGATAATATCTTGGAATATCAGAGGTCTTATTATACCTCACAAACAAGATGTCCTAATAAACTTGGTTAGGGATAGTAAAACAGATTCTTTACTTATCCAAGAAACTAAAATTCTCAGAGAAAAAGTGGAAAAAATTGAACCTTTTAAGAATAGAGGAAGTATAGGTTGTGACTCTGATGGTGCCTCTAGAGGGGTGGTCATTTTCTGGAATAAGAAGATGATCAGCTACACCCTTTTGAAGAGTGACAAGAATATTGTACTGGTCAAAGTGTATCATTTAAAATATAATTTCACTTGGAACTTGATAAATATTTATGCTCCAAATACTATAAATGGCAGAGAAAATTTTTGGAAAAATCTGAAAGAGATTTTCAAGGACTATAAGGATGAATGTTGGATGGTTATGGGAGATTTCAACAATCCCCTCAAAGATGAAGAAAAAATGGGAGGTATCCCCTCCTAGATGGAAAGCAGAAATGAACCTTATGGATTACATTAATGATGAATCTTTTTTGGATATAGAGCTGGAAGGAATTGCCTATACGTGGTCTAATAGAAGAACCATCAATGACCTTATCTGGGTTAAGCTTGACATATCCCTCTTATCACATGACTGGATATCAAGGTACTCAAGCTCCCTATCTTTTTTGTTAAGAATATGATCTAACCATTTTCCTATAGCCTTAAATGCTAATTTGATTTGTGGTAAGAAAAAGATTCCTTTTCAGTTTGAAAAAATGTGGACTTCTCATCCCAGTCTGAAAGATTGTGTAGCAAGCTGGTGGAACTATAAATTGGAGGGGGGAGCTATGTACAAAGCTACTAAAAACTGAATAGGATTAAAGGAAAAATCAAAAATTGGAATAAGGAGGTGTTTGGTGACATCTTTCTTTCCAAAGGAAGTAAGCAGCAGGAAATACAAGATAAAATTGAGATTGAAGGATTCTCAGAGGAACTTAGAAGTAAGGAGAGCACTATGCTGGCTGATTTTCACAATATCATCTCTAAGGAGGAGTCTTTCTAGAGACAAAGATCTAGAGCTCTATGGTTGAAGGTAGAGGAAAAAAACACCATATTATTTCATATGACTGCAATGAAACATAAAGCTATCAACATAATATCTAATCTATCTACTAATGGGAGTATCCTAAGGAAAGATGAAGACATTAGAAAAGAGATGCTCGGTTACTTTTCTTCTATTTTTACCAAAGAAGACAATTTGGTTATTTTTTATCAGGAAGAAATTTTAACTTCTATTCCTCAGCTTGTTAATACTAGAATGAACAAACTTCTTTAGGTGATCCCCTTAGATAAGGAGAAAAAATATGTGTTGTTTTCTTTTGAAGGGGAGAAGTCACCTGGTCCTAATGGCTTTCCCTTGTTCTTCTTCTAGCAGTACTGGGAGATTTTGGAGAAGGAAGTTATGGCAGCGGTTAAAGAGTTCTTTGGTACTAAAATTCTCCTTAGGGAAATGAATGCTACTTTTCTTGTGATGATTCCTAAAAACCATGGATCTAATATAGTTGACGCCTTTAGACCCATCAGTCTCTGCAATTCTCTCTATAAGATCATATCTAAATTCCTCACATCAAGATTGCTATCTATTTTTCCTTTGATCATCTCACATCAATAGAATGGTTTTTCCCAGGGAGACAGATCTTGTATTCCATTATTGTTTACCATGAAAATATCCACTCTTTGGAAGTAGAAAAAAAGCATGGTTTCTTGATTGAGCTAGATCTATCCAAATCATATGATAGGGTGGATTGGCAATTTTTACAGAAAGTTCTCCAGTCTTTTGGTTTCGATACTAAGGTCATTAAACTCATCATGCAAATGGTGACTACTGTCTCTTCTTCAGTCATTGTTAATGGAGGGTCTTCCAAATTCTTTAAACCTACAAGAGGCCTTAGGAAAGGTGACCTAATTTTACCCATTGTGTTTTCTATCCTTGCAGAATGCCTTGGGAGGTTTATTAATAAGCTTGTAGGAGAAGGTAGTATCACTGGTCTCTAGCCCTCCTCTGCTAGTACTATTTTATCCCATAATAAATTTGTGGATGGTACTCTCATTATGGGAGAAGCAACGGTCAAAAAAGCTAGAAACCTGAAGAAAGCTCTTACTTCTTATACCTCTACGATGGGTCAGCTCATTAACTGGTCTAAAAGCTCTATTTTTTTCATCAATACTCATGAAGAAAGACAGAGGAAAATATCAATAATTTTAGGTTGCACTATTAGTACTCTTCCCTAATCCTACTTGGGATTACCCCTCTATACCAAACCCCCAGAGAGCTTTTGGAACTCCATTATTGACAGATTCAATAGCAAGCTTGCTGGATGGAAAGGGGCCCTCTTAAGTAATTCAGGGAAAGTTCAGCTCCTTAAATCAACTCTTCAAAATCTTCTAGTGTATGCGCTGAGCCTTTTTAAGATACCCCAAAAATTTTCTAATATTATTGAAAAAATTTAGAAAATATTCCTATGGTCGGGAGTGGAAGAAAAGAAAATATTTAGTCTGGTGGCCTGGGAAAATGTTTGTGAACCCAAATCCTGTGGAGCACTTGGATTGAGAACAATTAAAAATGTTAACAAGTCTCTTTTGGCTAAACAACTTTAGAGAATCTATGGGGACCAAAAAAGATGGAATAACATTATCAAAAATAAATATCTCTTTAACTATAATAATTTGGAGGAATTCATCACTGATGGTGAAAATCTTAATGGATCTAACATATGGAATAGTATTAGCTCTTCTAAAGACCTCATTATTAAAGGGCATAGATGAAAGCTTAGGGATGGTAGGAGAATTGACTTCTGGGATGATTTTTGGATCCAAAAGGATCCTTTATCTGGAAACCAAGATTGGAAGGAAGCTATTGATCATTGTAAAGAAACTATTGGGATAAAAGTGATAGATTATTGGCAAGGTGACAAATATAGGAATCTTGGAGATATAGACAGAAGATTTATATCCCTCCAGCATGATCTGCAAAGTTGGTTCAATCAGAATACAACCAGGACAAAATAATTTGGGCCCCTAAGCCTGATGGTAATTATACGGTGGCTTTGGCATGTGATCTTATTTCTAAAAGGGAGGAAAGACCTTTATGTTTGCAAGTTTGGTATAAATTTCTTATCCCCAAAATCAACTTCTTTTTTTGGATCTTATCTCAGAACAAACCTCTAACCCTTGATAATCTTAGTAAAAGGGGATTTAATCTCATGAATAGATGTTTTCAATGTATGGAAGAGGTATAATACTATGATCATAATATGATGCATTTTTACTTTATCCGTAGGGTCTGTGAACTAATCCTTAAAAAATGGAATCTCTGCTGGTTTTTTCCTCTTCTTTGGCAGTACTTTGTCAAGCAATGGTGCTTCTCTCTATTAGAAAACTTGGCTAAATATTTATGGAAGCTTATTATTCCTCATTTTTGCTAGCATATCTAGAAGGAAAGAAATAATAGAGTGTTCATGGAAAATTACTCTAAACCTGAAGTGGTTAGAAATCTCATCAGTAGAGGGCTGGAGGAAAACTTCAGTTCTTCTATCGACAACAAATTTTCCAAGATCTCCCCTCAAATTTCCTAGGAGGACTTAAGAAATTGGTACTTTTGTACCCCATCTTCTGAATCTATTCATCTGAGAATGATTGCTACTTGGACCTCCCCTCCTTTTGATTGGGTTAAAGCTAATTTTGATGGTGCAGCTAAGGGCAACCCAAGAGCGGCTGGTGGAGGTGGTATAATTAGAAATTGGATGGGAATCTAAGTTGGAGCAGTGACAGTACCTCTGGGAGTGAAATCTAGTCATAGATCTGAATCAATGGCTACCCTTAATAATATAATGTTGGAAGATGAGATTGGATGTAAAAAAGTTTGGCTAGAAGGAGACTCTCTTAATATTTTCAATAACATAAAAGGCATAAGAAAATTATCTTGGTCCGTCGAACACATCATTGATAAAATAAACCAAATTACTTCAAAATTTGAGTCTTTCCATGTAACCCACAACTCCCATGAAACTAACCACGCTGTGAATATTTTGGATAACCTTTGGGTTAGAAGTGATGTTAGTCGTAAGTGGCATAAATTAACTAATATTAATTACAAGATTGACTCTATTATTAATCATGAAAGAATCAATCAAAAGGAGGGAATCATTATTAGTAATGATCACAATGCATGATTTAAATTTTAACTTGTGTAGTTTCAAGGTGAAGTGCCAACTGGTGATTAAATGCATTCATTACTATTTTATGTCGCATGCTTTCTAGGTCATTAATACTAAGAAGCTACAAAATTACAACTATTCAAAGCATTTTGTGTTCAGTCTGAGATATATGGAGAAAAAAAATTTGACAATAAGCTGATGAAAACCTATGCTCATATAAATATGAAGAAGGAAGATGAGATGGGTTGGGATCTTAAGAGGGAGGAACAAGCAGAATGTAAGTGGATCCATGAAAAACAATTCTAGAGAAAGATGAAGAAGAGAAAAGTGTACTACTACCTAGAACGGCTACATGGTAATGACAAATAAATTACTAAGACCTTTGTCGCAGGGTGGAATAATGGCAAGGTGAATTTAGCAGGGAAGTCCTTAACTCTGAATCTTGAACTTTTGGCTGAGATAATGACACTGCCTCTTGAAGGAATATACTTCTCCAAATATAAGGAGGGAAACAAGGTGTATACAGTCTTCCCAAAGAATAATGAGGAGAGAGCAATGCTGGTGAAAGGTAATGTTGATTTTGTAAACCTTGCTAATGTCAAAGACATCTAGGCTAGTGTCCTTAGGGATATAATGGAATACTTCACCCTGGATGGTAGGTACTCCAGGGTTTACAATTATCATTTTGTGCTAGTGAACCATTTAAGACATAATATTAGGGTTTCTTTTCCTTTCTTCCTCCTCGGTTCTCTTAACTAGAGTATTGTGGACCATAAAGTTAGTGCTACCCCTATTTTGCATGAGGGGACTATTATTATTATTATAGAGTATCCCAAAGACCACATTTCAGAGTTGATTCCTAAACAGATTTCTAACACCAAAGAAAGAGCTCTCTCACTTCTTCTTGGAATAAAGCTAGCACTAGTTTGAACAAAAAGGTCCGAAAGGTGAGCCCTATTAAAATTTATACCAGTTGTCTATCTTTGATGAGGTAAAAGGTATGAAGTCATAGGACAACCTAGAAGAGGTCTCCTCTGAGGAAGAAGAGATGGATAAAGGGGAGTCGAGTAATAGATATTTCTATCATTTTGTTACTCCCAATAATGAACCTGAAATAGGTATCGATGAGAAGAATATCCCATTTTCTGAGGCTATGGATGATTCAAGAAAGGAAATCCCTAAGGAGGTCACCGAGAAAATAAATAATTTTATGGAAGTGTACATTGATATTATTGAAAAGAAGAGTGGTGATGATCCTAAGAATAAGGAGATTGAAGCAAATAGCCTGGATAAAATTATGAAGGAGTATGGTGAACAATCTAAAGATTTGGAGGCTAACAACAAAAAAATTGACAATAATGCTAAGGAGGATAATATCAATGATACTTAGGGGAGTAAGGAGGAAGAAACTGTTGATTTAGGTAAAGATAATGCAAGTTGCAAGATTATCCCCAGTCCTCCAGACAACCCCAAGGGAGAAAATGAAGAAACGAGAAATAAAATGCAAAAACGGAAAAGTATAGAGGAAGATTTGTGGGACCAAGACTTCAGAATCAAGAGAGTTACAAACATCAACATGCTACAAGCTGCAAGAAATAAATACACGTGTGGCTATAACATTGACAAATGGGTTCAAGAAGACATTCAGGAAACCTGTACTAGGCTCAAAGCTTTGGAGGCTAGGAATGCCATCCTGGAGGAGACCATTGTCAAAATGCAGAATGATGTAGAGGAGTATCATAAAAGAATTTTTTTTTTTGAGAAGGTAACTGGTAATAATACTAAGTAGGAAGAAATTATTTCTAATGCTATTGACAACACTATTAAACCAATCAAAGAGAAAGTGAGCAATACTGAAATTATGATGAAAAATATTATCACCGTGAACAATGTGGGAATGAAATCTACTATTGAAAATTTGAATGCCCTATGTGCTCTGCTGGAAGGGAACAACCTTGAAAAAGTTAATGATGAGGAAGATGGGAAATAGGATATTCAATTGTCTGGCCCTAGGTCCAAAACTAGATTCAATACCAGAAAGAAAACTACTTCACATACCAAAGATATAACCACTATGAAAGAGTCGATTCAGAATATTTAGAATCAGATGGTGGAGGCTGAAGAGTTTATTAGATTACTGGACTGATTCTGGTGCTGGAAGGTTTTTGCGCCCATTTTTCTGGTAGCTTTTCTTTTTTGGGTGTCTCAGTTTTTTCTCATGCTATTCACTATGTAATTGGGATTTAGCCCTTTTGGTTTTTGTCAAATGTTTTGACATAATTTTTCCATTTTATGCTTAATTTGTCTTTATCTTTTTATCTTTGTTAAAGGGTTTCGGGGTCCCTTCAAAACCTCTAGTTACCATAATAAAAAACAATTGATTCTCCCTCAAAATTTATTTTAATCCCCTTAAATGCATTTAGTAAAGTATAAATTACATATTCCAACTTAAAAGAATATAATTAAATCAATTGAGAATTAAATTGTACTCATTAAATTAATTTAAAATTTAAGCTTATCCAACTAACCCTTGATTTGGGTTTTCCCTAACCCTAACTTGAATTAGGGTTAGACCCCAAATTCAATTTTCAAATTTACAACCCTAAAATTGCTTTTAAAATTAGTACTTCAAACCCTAATCCTGAGCTTTTAGGTTCTCTGAGTATATTTTTTCAGGTTGTAGTTATGCAAAAATAGGGAAAGGATGGAGGATGCAGAGGGTCTTGAAATATACATACATAAATATATATACCTATATATACAACTACATGTGTATATATACTACTACTACCACAACAATGGAAGGTCTGCATTAACCACAGTGGTGAAGGCCTGCATTTTTAATGCTAATGGTGGCCACAGTCACTGCCCTTTTCTTTTTGTGGTTCTTTTCAGTGAGCCACATGGGAGAAAAAATTTGGCAGTTGGATTGATGCGGTGGCAGACGAAGGTAATGTGGGGAAGGTTTATACCCCCCTCCTCCACTATAGCAAGCAACAGTCGTGGTTTTTGTTGTGGGCAGTGGCCTTGCCACTACCGCATAGTCACCAGAAGGATGGGAGCTGAGCCCCCTCATGCAACCTTTTACAATGGCTCAAGGGGAGGAGGCTTGGCCTCCCCTCCCAAACTTTTTAATTTTTTTTTTGTAAGATTCTTTTTTTTTTAATTTTGATTATTTTTTTTTTAAGGTTTGAATATATAATTATATATATGTATATTTAAACAACAAGTTTTTAAAATGTAAATTTTAGTTAAAGCTAATTTTATTTAACAATATCTATATATGTATATAATATTATATATATACATGTATATTATATTAATATATATAATGATATACAATAAGCAGCAATGAAAATAAATTACAACATTCTAGGTATGCATAGAAATGCAATAAATATAAAGGTATTTATATATGTATGTATATATAGTGAGTATACACTTATGTGTGTATATATATACATAAATATATATATTACCATATATATGAATAAGATAGAAACCATTTTTTTGTTTTTAAACAAGTGCATAATGAACTTGGTGTTATTTTTAGTTTCCTACTCATTTCTTCAATGTATTCATTTGATCAAAAGGGAGAGAAAGGAGAGGACAATTTCAACTAAGCATATAACTAAGAACATAGTGTATAATGTGTTTCATTTTTTAAAAAACTTTCAAATACATCCATTTGCAAGAGATATGGTAACATTACAAATAGAATAAGAGTCCTTTTCAAAATCCCATAATGTACACACATTTCTTTCCTTTCTAGCAATGAAAATTTCCTTTCATCATTACAATGCTATGTTCATAGGAAAACTTTTACAAAAAATTACATAAGCTCAAAGGATTCCACTTTATGAATTTACAAGTAAATACAGATTTTACATGCCCTTTTTACATAAAAATATGCAGCATAAAATACAACAAATATCTATTCTTCTTTCTACTCTTTCATGCTTCAAGTTTACTTTCATAAGGGAAAAATATGCAAGGACAAATAGATGACCATGGAGGCTCACCTCCCGACCTAGGGATTTAAAAAACCACCCTAGATCTTGGGGAACCAAGAATAGATGGATAACAACATTCCAATACAAGATACTCACAAACACATCTACAACAAAAATACCCATTTCCCATCGATTGCACAATGGATCACCTTGGACCCATGAAGAGGGGTAAAGGTGGAACATGAACCCAAATAGGAGAATTCCAATACATAATAACCATGCCTTCAAAAAGGCTCAATAAATCCAAGAGCAATGTCTGACATGGAAACAATCACAACAACATTCTGCCATTTCACACACAAATTATTGCCTTACCACCCCCAAATGTGTAGTACAACAAATGCCTACATGGAGCCCATACTCCATTCCATATCCCTTTCCTCCATGATGAGACACTCTACACAATTTGGGCATTCCCAAAACCCTTCACCCTGAAGGCTCTCTTCCCTCCCAAGGGTGAGTATGGCCTTGCACACCCATAACAAAACAAAGGAAGAACAATAAAGAGGAAAGAACATAGAAATCCATGAACAAGCTTAAAGATTCACAAAAACAACATTACTACAATTTCATACACACAATACAAAAAACAAGAACAAGAGTCTTCTATGAAAGGAGCACCAACTTTTCTCCAAGAAAATGACAAAATGAAAGTTGAGTTGAAATTTTCCCTCCCTTGGCTTCTCCTTCCTTCACCAAAAATCACCAATTGTACCTAGAAGTATCCAAGTTTTTAGAGTAGGTAATCGACCTCCAAACTCCTCCAAAATTCTACTAAAAGGAAATTCCAACCTAACTCTCTACCTAACCTTCAAAATGACTGGGCACACTTTTCCAAATTCGTCACTCTCTAGGAAGGCACATTTTGAAAGTTCAAAATTGAGGTTTGGGCATTCTATTGGTCAAAATCTAACCCCCAACCCATATTAAACCTATTGTACTATCTAAATCCAACCCTAACTAACCCCTAGGGCTCCATTTAACCCCACAAAAGTCCACTATGAGTTAACTTGCAAAAATACAAAATGAGATTCCCTCCAATGGCACAACAACCAAGATACCTAACCTAGGGACTCTACACGATTATTCTAAGGTAAGCATCTAACCAACTCCAACTCACTTGGTCATTCCAACTAACATGTACATGTGTCAATTGACACCACAAAAGAAAACACATCACGCTACTACACACATGACATGCCAACTCGATAAAACACAATTACATATTTTATAAATGAATACGACAATACAATATTATGTTTACTAATAACCACATAAAAAAGAGGTTATATCTCCCCTTTGAGTTAACCTTGGCTTAACACGGTATTCACATTAATCCATCCTTGATTCCCCGCATTTAAATTCCATGGTCGATTTCCTGCACATTAGATCGAAATATCAGTAGCTCATGAAAGAAGATATATATATATATATATATATATATTCAACATTAATGATTAACATAGATTACCTCTATTAGTACTTGCATTTACAAAATTCATCATAAGTTAGGATAATATAGGCTATTATATTTCCACAAGCACAAGTATACAACTCATCAACTATCATTAAATTTTACCATTATATGACTTCCTAAAACACATCCTTAAGTATTTGCATAGTCAAGACATCAGGAATAATTTTAAATTGACATTATATTTACTTTGAATCCCTTATCATGAAATCCATTCCTAATCAACCGAAATAAGAAGAATCCAAATCTACTCTCTAAACCATAATCATCAAGGTCAGTAATTCCGAACATACAAAGTATATCCTAACATCATCATCATAATATAAAGGAAAACATCCTATAAGGTCTAATGATATGAAATTCACTATCCAAAAGAGTCTAATATGTCAAAATAGTGTAACATCATGCAATAACTTATCAAATCCATTTCAGGGCTTCTTCTAATCATTATTGTAAAATTTCATGAAATCCTTTATTAACTGCATCATAATAGTATTCTAATCTATTCATTCATTAAGCGTCATTGAAAATACATCCTAAAATATTCATGATCATAGGAATCATTAGTATATTCATCGTAAACAAAATACTGAGTCATTCATAGGATTGGATCCATCAATCATAGACAGGAAGTAGATGTCAAACAAGTCTAATTCTACTAACCTTACTATATGTACTAATAATATATTGATTTATTCAATCCAAATCTTACTTGGATTATCCTTTTAAATATCTAATGAACATCACTACATACTTCATCTCGACTCAACTCAATCAGCCGGTTTACATTCACATCCAAAAATCCTATAAGTACCTAGCATAAGAAAATCTAACCTTATTACAAAATCTCCATTCTCCTTGCACCAAATAGCTCTACATAACACATACACTTACTTGCATTCTCATACTAAGCAGTTGGATTAATTAACCTTAGTGAAAACATAGTGCATCCTAGGCTTATCTGCATGAATAAAGAAACAACGTGAAATTGTGCACAACATGGAACCTTGTGGTCTCATCATTGTCCAATACCATACAAAATCCATAAGGAATCACATAAAGAACTCACCTACTAGGTCTATCTTGGAGGTACGACCTCTCAAGGGTCTAACATGATCACAAAATAAAACATGGAAACCAATCCACACTCATCAGGGTGTCCAGAAGGAAAGGAAATAGGGGAGGCCCTACATCATCCCCCCAAGGATTAATAGGCTTACTCATGGAAGTCTATATTTCATTCTACAGTTATCACACCAAGTGCAAAATTGATACCAAACTAAAACAAGCACACATAATTTATTTTACCTCAAGTCAACTAAAAAAATAATGTTTTATAGTCCACCTAACTTGATCTCAGCTGGAGGAACCCCTTACATGACATAGGGTATAACAACTCTTGCAAGGGCCTTCACTCAAGCACTCTATACTAGCTAGGAAATGCATACTTACAGGTCTCTTCTATCCACGGTAAATGCAAACCTTCTACTCCATCATGAGACATCCAAAAAGAGAAAGGTGCCTTCCAAGTCAATCACGAAGCTTGCACCCACTTCGAAGATCCATCCAGACACAAAATCCAATTCCATACATATATACTTTGCAAGTACTTACTATGATTTTAGTGCCATGAACTTCTAAGTTATTATCTTACTACCATATTAAAGGAAAATTACCTTGATTATGGTGAGGCGTTAGCACGTTTGGTAGGGGGCAATCTTACCCCTAACTAGAGTCAAACTCACACCTTTGGAAGGAGGTGGGGCTTCTCTAACAAAAAATTACTTCCTAGGGGTGTTATCCCCAACTTAGATGTGCCAAGGAATACACACATACAAGGTGTTATCTCCTACGCAAGGGTACTTATCGAGATAGAGTCCAAAATACTTCATCCTTTAGAGGGTATAAATTAAGCACAACCAAAACTTCCAAGCATAGGAGGACATAATATTATAGAGACCAGAGATCAATCATCCCTAGAAAGTGGGATCACTTACCCATTGGAATAGAGTCCCACCTTTACAAGGTGTCAACGAGTCATCCTCCAATATCTCCCAACTCTATAACATGGAGTCCCACTAATAGGGAAAAAAATGTAACCAATACTATAACAAATCTATACTTGTAAATAAGGTATAAGTGGGAAACCCTTACAAGATCATCCAAGTCCACAATAGGTTCAAAACTCCAAGGCAGTTAATCCACCCCCATCTATTCATCATAACATTGCTCATAAAAAAAGAGGAATCTTCACACATGAAAATCACATCAAAGAAAAGAAGAAATCTCACAAGGAATGCATGCTAGAAACTAATGCAAGATTCCAATGCTCATTCTCTACTGAATATGACTTGCAGGAGAAACATCCCAAATAGCTTGCACATTGATTTCCAATAATCTCCTTGAAAAAAGGGTAATTGCTACATCCAATCACCTCGTACCCTTGAGATAAAATGATGCCACCTAAGTCCTCCTTAGGATGGTATATACTTATGAATAATTTGTGTGGTTCAGGTACAAGAACCCACACAGGGGAAATTTATAATCTGAATGCTAGGAAATAACTTATGATTCCATGCCTTAACCATCATTACTGACTTACACTCCCTTCCCAACCAACTGAAATATGAGCCTCACTTCACCAAATATTAGAGTAGATATTCTATTCCTCAACTCTAGTGTCATGTAAGATAACATGTTTTCCTGGGTGCTCCCTTTTACACATACTATTCGTGGTCCACATTGGAAAAGATAGAATCACAAAACATAGGACTAGGCAGTAGATGAAAAACATTTGGAATAGCCACCATAAATAGAAAGTAAAACCTAATTGGGGAAAATGATCAATTTCAACATTAAAACCAAAATGAGCTCATTTTAGAAATAAAACATGTATGAAAACTATCATAAAGAAAATATATACAAAATTTTTGGTGACTAATCCCATTTGAAAGAAATAACTAGAAGGTGATAGCCCACATAACACATGGAAAGCTCCACCAAGAAAATAAATAACGAGTCTATGAAGTCATGCACAAAAAGGATGGTTGAAAAAAAATACTTAAGAGGGATTATCCACCATAGGATTCTGAGACACCACTTCTGATGAATCATAGGATGCATACCCATCACTCACTTATCAACCAAAGACACGATCATACCCAACTATGCACCACTATACTATTGGTAACTGCAACAATCAACAAGTTCATCTAATCTCTTTAACACAATACTCTCCAAGATGCAAGATATCTCTCCTCTAACCTATCCATAAGAATAATCTCCAATTAGCCTCATAAGACCCAAATTCTCATAGGAAAATCTCATCGTACTCATAGTGTGATCGGCTAGCGATCATATGGGTTCTTCTCAAAACTAGAGTATACTCCACTTATAAAGGTCCTATAACACTCTATGCATGACAAAATTAGAGTCACAATGACAAGATACTAAGTGCACAAGATGTCCCAATAGGGAATAACACATCAAAGTTTGCACATCTGAAAGAATATCATGTCTTTTCCCCAAATAATTCCAGAGACAAGGAACATAAACCAATCAATATCCTCTTAGGTATTTAATTTTCCATCCATCAAAATGAGGATTCTTTCTATAAACAGTACTGTAGTGATAAAATATTTTGGCCCACAAGTGGACCCATGACTATGAAATTTTTTAAGGCATCCAAGTACATCCTGATTACATTAAATCTCTCTCATACTAATACCATAATGAGGTATGCACAAAACACCGTAATCCTCAAGGAACAAGACAATAGTTACTCAAGTCCCGTAGGGATACCATAAATAAAAAAGGGCTTAAAATGGTCTCATGACCAGTCAAGATACTTGAGGGGCCCTAAGCATTCTTGTCAACAAGGGGTCAACTTAGTAATATTAGTTATTGCATTAAAGGAGTGGCATCACTACCAAGATGGAAAAACATCCACAACACTGACCACCTAAGGGTCACTAAACACCCATCATTCATAAGAAATTGTTAACTAATAAATCTAAAGAGCTCGAAAGAGATTACCACTCATGAGCATTAACCAGTGTAAGGAGGTGTATCAATCTCATAATTACTTCATTTACATCAAGCTACTAGGGTTGTTCCCTAAGAGGGTATTCCATAATTGTCGTAATAGGGCACCCAAACATTAGGCCATCCTAATATTACCATCTGCATATTACCATGAAACTAGAGGCTTCCTACCAAAATGTGAATTACTTCTAAAAGAAACATAATGGTTAAAGGTTCCAAGTGTTGAACATGGCCCTGATACCAAAATATCATGCTCAAAATCTAGGGCAAAACACACCAACAAATTGTTTTTTTAAACTAAAAAGATCTTAACAGTTGCGACTATGTTCATTGAGAAAACTCCATGATTACAAGATTAGATAATCCCATGTTAAAATGATTTGATCCTCAAGGGGAATCATGACAAGCACTATCTTGTCAACATCCCTTGGTGGACCAAATCTAAATAGGCTATCTAGTTTGATTAACTAGGTTTTGGTTTTTAAATACACATGTCGTAAGGAGGAAAATTTGAACTTTAATTTAATAACAATGTCTAATCAACAAGGTTTCACATTACTTAATTTATATAAAATCACAATACCCTCAAAGGATTCTACTATATCTTTAAAATTATTAAATATTTATGAGGGGCACAATAGGATTAAGTGGGTACCTTAACTGGGGTAGCCCAGAAACATCCAATAGCTTAATACTTCAATTTTCTAAAGTTTACATAAGATTTACCTAGTTAAAAATGAACTTTATAATTAAATCATAAATTTACCCTTTCATAATAATAATAATAAAGTTTGTCAATTTAAACTAAAAGGGAACTATAGGATTCGACTCAATACTAACCAATAATTAAGTATTAATTTGTTAGGAATAATAGTCCACCAACACAACTGAGAGGGGGGGGGGGTTGAATTAGTTGTGAGATAGATTATTAAACATTAAACTTTATAAACCAAAAATTTAATCCAAATGATAACACTATAAATACAAATACCATAACACAATCCTTTGTTGTCGAGGAAACCCTATTAAAGGTAAAACCTCGATGAGAATTAGCACCCACAAATAATGTAATGAGAGTATAGTATCCCTATTAAAATATTTAGCCTTGTTAGGAGCTTATTGATGCATTATAGTACATAGTCCTTGTTAGAGGACAAACCCTGTTAGGAGTCAAGAGTAACAGTAGGCTCATTGCCCAAGCACACTTCCTAAAGAAGGTTAAATCCACCCTCAGGACTCACTGTCTGAAATACAATTGTATAGAGATATGCATTCTAGTGGATTGTCTAATAGCAACTATCTTTTCTTGATTAGTTCTAGTGAAGTAATACAATCACAACCTCTACTTCACATCCAGTAGACACAAGCTCACAACTTCCACAATTTCATTTTTCACTTTGCATTCGTACTCTTTTCAATAAGAAAAGATCTCTCCTATATACCCTATTACAATAATCAATTAGGTTGGCCAATTAAGCTTCCCCAATGAACAAATGATTATATAAACCCTTGCTAAGATACACATAGTACCCATAACAAGTAAACATCAAATACAATTCATCAAATATAATCCAAGATTTGTAATCTACGCTCGCAAATCAAAATACACGCTTCATCTCCAATGTCAACCTCAAATAGGTCTCCTCCAAATCACACACCACAGTTGACATAACCAAGTGTCCTACAACTGGAGAAACATAAAAAAACATTCCTCATCATGTCTTATGTCATCCCACAAGCTCGCATAACTAGAATCCATGTCGCACGCAAGTTATCCTTAAAACATAGAGACTAACTTTGTCACACTTCTTTCTCACAGACCAGTATCCAGTCTTCACTAATTTTTTTTTAACTTATTCAATATGTCATCTTAACACATGTGATCATAGAAATAAGATCACAACACATTCTTTTACACATCCCTATCTTTGCACGCTCTGATTCATCTGTACAATACCCGTACACTTCTTCCAGTCATCTAAGTAACAATAATAACCAATCTGTTTAGCCATATTAGAAACATATGTTGACATCAGTAACAAAACATGAATGCCAACAACAACAATGAAACCAATTCCAACATAATTATCATATAATATGATCCTCTCATTAATTTAATTCATTATTAAGTGTTCCATTAATAAGTCACCTTAAGTCTAATTCACTAATTAATTATTAAAATTCACATCATACCCTTTTAGGGAAATTTTCCCTTTAATATTGAAAATCCATAGTTTTTAAATGAATTAAAAGATGTATAATTTTATTTTAAAATTGAATTTACTATTTAATCATTTTAATGTAAGACTATTCTAATAAGGTTTTATAAACACCATTAACAATTGATTCTCCCTCAAAATTAATTTTAATCCACTTAAATTTATTTAGTAAAGTATATATTACACATTCCAACTTAAGAGAATATAATTAAATTAAATGAGAATTAAATTGTACTCATTAAATTAATTTAAAATTTAAGCTTCTCCAACTAACCCTTGATTTGGGTTTGCCCTAACCCTAACTCGAATAAGGGTTAGACCCAAAATTCAATTTTCAAATTTACAACCCTAAAATTCTTTTTCATTATAAAATTAGTCCCTCAAACCTTAATCTAGAGTTTTTAGGTTCTCTGTGTATTTATTTTTATTTCAGGTTGCAGGTCTGTGAAAACAAGGAAAGGCTGGGGGATGCAGAGGATCCAAAACTTTTTAAAATATTTTTTTATAAGTTTTTTTAATTTATTTTGATTAATTTTTTAAAGTTTTCAATATATAATTATATATAAATGTATATTTAAAGAACATGTTTTCAAAATTTAAATTTTAGTTAAAGCTAAGTTTATTTAACAATATATATATTGTTAATGAGCAACAATGAAAATAAATTATAACATTCTAGGTATGCATATAAATAAAAGAAATATTAAGGTATTTATATATGTATGTACATAGTGAGTATACACTCATGTGTGTGTGTGTGTGTGTGTGTGTGTGTGTGTGTGTGTGTGTGTGTGTGTGTGTGTGTGTGTGTGTGTGTGTGTGTGTGTGTGTGTGTATATGAATAAGAGAGAAACCAATATTTTTTTGTTTTTAAATAAGTGCATAATGAACTTGGTGTTATTTTTAGTTTCCTACTCGTTTCTTCAATGCATTCATTTGATCAAAAGGGAGAGAAAGAAGATGACAATTTCAACTAAAAATATAACTAAGAACATAGTATACAATGCATTTCTTTTTAATTTTTACTTTCAAATACATCCATTTGGAAGACTTAAGGTAACATTACAAATACAACAAGAGCCCTTTCCAAAATCCCATAATGTAAACACATTTCTTTCCTTTCTAGCAATGAAAATTTCCTTTCATCATTACAATTCTATGTTCGTAAGAAAACGTTTACAAAATATTACATAAGCTCAAAGGCTTCAAATTTATGAATTTACAAGTAAATACAAGGTTTACATACCCTTTTTACCTAAAAATCTGCAACATAAAATACAACAAATATCCATTCTTCTTTCTACTCTTTCATGCTTTGAGTCTACTTTCATAAGGGAAAAACTTGCAAGGACAAATAGATGACCATGGAGGGTCACCTCCCATCCTAGGGCTTTACAAGATCACCCATGAGCTTGGGGAACCAAGAATGGATGGATACCAACATTCCAATACAAGATAGTCACAAACACATCTACAATAAAGACAACCATTTCTCATGGCTTTCACAATGGATCACCTTGGACCCATGAAGAGGGGTGAAGGTGGAACATGAACCCAAATAGGAGAATTCCATTACATAATAACCATGCCTTCAACAAGGCTCAACAGCTCCAAGAGAAATACCTCACATGGGCAAAATCAGAACAACATTCTCCTTTTTCACATAGAAATTCTTCCCTTATCACCCCTAAATGTGTAGCATATCAAATGGCTACATAGAGCCCATACTCCATGCCATATCACTCTCCTCCATGAGAAGAAACTCTGCACTATTTGGGCATTCCCAAAACCCTTCACCTTCAAGGCTCTCTTCCCTCTGAAGGGTGACTATGGTCTTGTATACCCATAACAAAACAAAGAAAGAACAATAAAGATGAAAGCACATAGAAAGCCATGAACAAGCTTAAAGGTTCACAAAAAAAAATTACTACATTTTCATACACACAATACACAAAACAAGAACAAGAGTCTTCCATGAAAGGAGCAGCAACCTTGCTCCAAGAAAATGGCAAAATGAAAGTTGAGTTGAGATTTTCCCTCCCTTGTCTTTTCCTTCCTTCACCAAAAATCACCAACTTGACCTAGAAGTCTCCAATTTTGGAGAGTTGGCAATCAACCTCCAAACTCTTCCAAAATTCCACTAAAAGGAAATTCCAACCTAACTCTCCACCTAACCTTCAAGATGATTGGGCACATGTTTTCCAAATTCGTCACTCTCCAAGAAGGCACTTTTTGAAAGGTCAAAATTGAGGTTTGGGAATTATATTGGTCAAAATTTAAACCCCAACCCATATTAAACCTATTGGGCTACCTAAATGCAACCCTAACTAAGCCCCAGGGCTCCATTTAACCCCCCAAAAGTCCACCACTATGAGTTAACTTGCAAAAATACAAAATGAGATTCCCTCCAATGGTACAACAACCAATATACCTAACCTAGGGACTCTACAAGATGAATCTAAGGTAAACATCTAACCAAATCCAACTCACTTGGTCATGCCAAATCACATGTACATGTGTCAATTGACACCACAAAATAAAACACATCACGCTACTACACACATGGCATGCCAAGTGGATAAAACACAATTACATATTTTATAAATTAATACAACAATAAAACATTAAGTTTATAAAATAAACACATAAAAATGAGGTTATATCTCCCCTTTGAGTTAACCTTGTCTTAACACAGTATTCACATTAATCCATCCTTGATTCCCCGCATTTAAATTCCATGGTCAATTTCCTTCACACTATATCAAAATATTAGTAGCTCATGAAAGAAGACACACACACACACACACACACACACATATATATATATATAAATTCAACATCAATGATTAACATAAAACATCTATATTAGTACTTGTATTTACAAAATTCATCATAAATTAAGATAACATATGCTATTAGATTTCCACAAGCATAAGTATACAACTCATCAACTATCATTAAATCCCACCCTTATACAACTTCCTAAAACACATCCTTAAGTATTTTCATAGTCAAGACATCATAAATAATTTTAAATCGACATCATATTTACTTTGAATCCCTTATTATGAAATTCATTCCTAATCAATCGAAATAAGTAGAATCCAAATCTACTCTCTAAACCACAATCATCAAGGTTAGTAATTCCAAACATATAAAGTATATCCTAACATCATCATCATAATATAAAGGAAAAAATCCTATAAGTTCTAATGATATGAAATTCACTTTCCAAAAGAGTCTACTATGTCAAAATAGTGTAATGTCATGCAATAAATTATTAAATCCATTTCAGGGCTTCTTCTAATCATTATTCTGAAATTTCATGAAATCCTTTATTAACCGCATTGTAATAGTCTTCTAATCTATTCATTCACTAAGAGTCATTAAAAATACATCCTAAAATCTTCATCATAGGAATAATTAGTATACGCATCCTAAACAAAATACTGAGTCATTCATAGGATCAGATTCATCAATCATAGATAGGAAGTACATGTCAAACAAGTCTAATTCTACTAACCTTACTACATGTACTAATAATATATTGATTTAGTCAATCCAAATCTTACTTGCATTATCATTTTAACTATCTAATGAACATCACTACATACTCCATCTCGACTCAACTCAATTGATCAATTTAAATTCACATCCAAAAATCATATAAGCATTACTATCCTAGCATAAGAACATCTAACCTTATTGAAAAATCTCCATTCTCCTTGCACCAAATAGCTCTACATAACACATACACTCACTTGCATTCTCAAACTAAAGAGTTTGATTAATTAAGCTTAGTAAAAATTTAGTGCATCGTAAGCTTATCTGTGTAAGTAAAGAAATAACGCAAAATGGTGCACAACATGGAACCTTGTGGTCCCATCACTATTTAATACCATAAAAATTCCATAAGGCATCACATAAAGAACTCGCCTACCAGGTCTATCCTAGAGGTACGACCTCTCAAGGGTTTAACATGATCACAAAATACAACATGGAAAGCAATCCACACTCATCGGGGTTTCCAGAAGGAAACAAAATGGGGGAGGCCCTACACTCATCCTCATCCATGCTTTTTACATCAGTGCTTAGAGTTTTATCTCCGCTTGCCAAAAATAAAGTTGAAGAAATAAATACTTGTGTTTTTTGCTTGACTTCAACTTTACTCTTTGATTCCTTTACTGCTTCAACTGAACTCTTTTTCTGTTCTTCCTTATTGTCAACTTCCTTCTCTATCTCATTCAGTTCATTTCTTCCATCAATACTAGTAACTATATCCTCATTCCCTGAAAAGGGTCACTTGCATCCTGGAAAGTGACCAAAGACATAGGTACACGAGCAACAAAGAAGTTTGTTTTCTTTATTGTACTGACAAATTTACTGTTATCTTCTGCATCCTTAGATGTACCAAGATTTACTTATACGACCTTTGATGACTCTCCTCTTAGAATATTTTTATGCTTAGTATCCTTGTGCTTAGGAGGTGAAGGATATTTAGGCTCAACTACCAATAGAACTTTATCAATAGCTTTATGTGTGTCCTCTATGAACTCATCATATTTATTTCCTATAATCTTTATTAGTCTAGCTTTAATTCTTAACAATGGTTTTATTACTTTTAGTATCCTCTCATGTTCATCATATGATACAATAAGTAGCATATCATCTATAGATTTTCTTCTTATCTTCTCATCCCCTTTTAGTACTAATTGTTTTCTAATTTCTAAATTCTCATATAATTCATTAGGAATACTACCTTCCATTTCAATTAGATTCTTCTTGAATACAAGCATATGATCTATTACAAAATATTCAATTAGAGTCTTATCTTTTTCACCATACCTCTCATAATATTTAGGAAACTGATTGAGCTTTCCTTGATCAATGATTCTCTTCACCAACATCTTTATATTTGGTTTCCATAGTTGTCTTTCCTCTATTTTCTTATTTTCTTCTTCTTTCTTCTTTTCTTCTTCTTTAGTCCTCTCCATCTTTGGTGGTAAATTTTGTTTGGAGGACCTTGTCCTCTTCGTAGGGACCTCTACTATTTTCTCTATTTTTTATGTCCTTTTGGGTGGTTCAGGTGTAGTATTAGGCACATCTACTGTAGTAGAAGGTGGACTTGTAGTATTTTCAGTTTCTAGAGGTGCAAGGGCTGAAATAGAATTGCTTACCAATCTAGAAGCGCTCTTAGTCATATTTTCCTTATCTCCTTTGTAATACCAGCCTTTTCTGCTAGATCATCCACAAATTTTTCTACTTTTCTTTTCCTTGTTTCCCTGGTCTATTCGTCTTTTATCTTTGTTGAATTCTCCTCATAAGTTCCCCATCTTTCTTCAAAGGGATCAATCTTAGAAGATAATATATGTTCTACTTGCATAGTTAATACCTCTGGACTAACTTCACACCCCATAGGGTAACACCATTTCATCCTTGGTTCTACTACCTTGAAGCACACACAATTAGTTTCAACCATGAAACAAATTGTATCCCTATACTTTTCTACCATCTCCTCAAGTATCCTCACTCTTTATTCCATCTATCTCTATAGAATCTTGATCATACCAAATAGTTCTCCATCAACCCAAGTAGTGTTCTATCTCATATAGTTGTTAGAGACTTGTATACCAGTTGGTCATTATCCTTCCATGTTCTAGGGTGCACTCCATGGAATTTATGTACAATGTGGATATATATGTGTATTAATAATGACCCAAACCCAAATTTTTTTGACTTATCTCACTTTATCTTCTTTACATTTTCCATAAACTGTTATGCAAGTATTTCACAAAGGTTGTATTTGAGATTTTGTTTCATCATTATATATGCCATCATAATAACTCTAGTTGATACTAAGCTAGGTCAGCTATTGTAGTGGAATTTTTATCCAAGAATCATAGAAAATAGTCTCACATATTGCTGAAAGATGTTGGCTATGGTCATCACCCTCTTATCTCATCCAGAACGAGTTAGATTTTTCACTTGCTTCTTCATGTTCTTCTTTGCAACAAGGATAATGCCAGAGTTTTCTGAACTAGTTATGTCATGAATCAACTCACTGCATATCTTCACAGGATGATCTCCAATCTAGATAAACTGATCATGTACTCTTCTCAAGACAATATTAATCCATTCTTCTTTGTCAAACTCATAGAGTTTTTTCATTCACATAATTCTGAGATTCTCTAGATAAAAGAACTCATCCTTCCATTTTCCATCTTCCTTGATCATATCCTTCATCTCCTTATAGATATCAAAGTCTCCTAGGGACTCATATTTACAATGTATATATGCCCTAATATCCTCAACATGTAGAATGTCATAGGGTGTTTGTGAAAACTCACCTTTGGTATCATCTTCGGTGGATTTACAGGGATGTTTCTTAAAATTTTATCTAGGTCTTTCGTTGACATCAAAAATCAATGGATTATCCATAATAAAATTTCACAAATAATAAAAAGTACCTTTTCTTTGATGAATCTATGAATTTGCGCTTAGTCAATTACAAAGTGCCCTGGTTTTCTGCTTGTTTCACTGATATCCTTCAACTCTACTTCAAATAGTGATTAGATATCTTCAAATGAGTAGACTTGTAATTTTCCATGAAAGAATTGACACATTTCCCAATAACCTTAACTCTATAATGATCCATTCATTCATTAATATGGAATTCAAAAGATACAGTGTGTATAGCTATGTGATCGCAGATAGACGTTTCAAATCAAACATATATTCTCTCCATAAGCTCTCAAAAAATTATTCCACATAAATAGGGGTTGGATATATTTCTATTATATTTCTCCAAAGCTCTCCCTAAGGCCATGATTGGCCATTTAGTTTGATGTAACAACATCAGGCTAGGGTTTAGTAGCAACTATTGAATCTCCCTGAACCTTATGCTCACTCTGCTCCTTTGCTTTCCAAACTTTACCACTTTCTTTCACAAATTGATTGTAAGACTATTCCATTTATTCTGCCATACTTTTCCAAACATCACCAAAATTTTATTTATAACAATAGGTGGTGGTCTTCTGTTACTTGTAGCTCCATTATACCTGCAAGAATTTTCTATATGTCCTTGATTGTTACATTTATAACATGTAGGAGATGATTTGTCCTGATCAATTTGTAACCTACAGTTCCTTGCAATGTGTCCAAAGTTGTTGCATTTGTAACATGTAATCTTAGTTATTGTTTCCTCATTGATTGAGTTTTTTTTACTATGATATTGATCATATTTTCTACATTCTATCTTCTTGTGTCCATATTCATAGCAATTGAAACAATAACCAAAAAAATGGCTTATAAGTAACTTTACCTCTGCAATCTCTCTTCATGTGACCAATTTTGTTGCATCCAAAACATCTACCTCTGAAAGGTTTGATCTATTCTCTACCTTCTCCTTCAATAGGTCTTTCTACATCTGTCTTTTCTTCAGATTTATTTTCTTAAGATTTAAAACATTCATCTTTATCAAATCCAACTCCTGTCATATCAGTACCTTTAGGCTTCTGTCTTTCCCTATGCTCATCAATCTTGTCACTGTTTGAATGAAGTTTTTCAATGTGATTCTTAGCCTCAATAAGTTCTCCTTTAATAGTTTGGTTGTATTTCTCTAACTCATGATACTTGATTATGTAGTCATCAAGCTCAACCGACATCTTTCCCATATGAACATTTTCATTCTTTAAGATCTCTTCAATTTTTTTTTCCATCTCTCTTGTTGAATTTATTTAGCCATATGAATATAAGTAGTTTCATGTTCCTACTTCAATTCTTCTTTTTCATGTTCAAGATTCTTGATCTGATCAGAAGAATCATCATTAGATTCCTCTTTTATCTTTTCCATAAGGTCTTGCCTTTGGTTCCTAGAAAGTTCAAGTTGTTCCTTAAGCTTCTTGATGAAACCTTCTTCTCTTCTCAATTTTAATTTCAAATCACCATTTTCACCTTTAGCTTTATCAATATTTTCAAGTGTTGCTTCAAAGTTCTCTTTCAAACTTGAATCTATCTAGATCTCCCTTAAGTTGTTAGACTTTCTCTCCAAGGAACACAAGCTCTTATACCAATTGTTAGGATTAAGTAATACCTAGAGGGGGGTGAATTGGTATTACAACAGTTTATAAACTTATTTAACCAATTCAAACTCAACCATGCAATTACTAAAATAAATAGAACATGCACATTAAGTAAACAACTCATAACACCATGATTTATTCACGAGGAAACCCTAGCCAAGGGAAAACCCTGGTGGGGATGATACCCACAAATAATGCAATAGGATTATAGTGTCCCTATTAGGATACCTATCCCTATTAGGAGCTGAATATTACATTTAGTACATTTCCCTATTAAGGGATAGAAAACCCTGTTAGGGGTATACAATGAGTACACTACTCTTACAAATAAAATATGTTATGATACAATGATTTAACAAAATGAAAAATACAAGAATTTTCTATGCTTAATTAGTCCAAAGTATAGATTGCATAATTTTTTGTCTAATCCTGACGTCACAATGCATCTACGCATTCCACACACTTCTTTGCATCAAAAAACAACTCTGCTTATATAGTCAATCTCAAAAAAATTCTTTTGGTTGGCTCTCAGGAACACCAAAAAATGTGTCAAAACTTATCCAATTATAAAATCCATAGTCGGTGATCATACATTAACAAAATTGGGGTAGGACCCAATCCAAATATAACTTAGCACTTCTGGATTCCACATTATACTCCCTTAATCATCACAACCATTCAACTACTTTGTTACGCTGCTATATTGTCTTCGCATGACTTCAACAGACTGTAAATCTTAGAGATGAACTCCAAAACACAAGAAACCTTAAATGAAGGTCTAATATATCCCAAAATATCTCCCTCTAATCTTGCATGACTTATATTTCCATATATAATGATCGTTGATCAAAATTGTACCACTGTACCTAGTTAACTGCTTCTTGGACTTAGTCATTTTTACAAAACTGAATATCAAAATTGAAGTGTACTTCAAGTGACCATGTAGATGAGTAGTGTTACCATAAATGACAACCTGTATGCAATCCTACATGAGCCACTTGCTAACAATACCTACTAATAAGACCTAATAGGACCCTTACGACCTAATAGGACCCCTTAATATACTTAATAGGAGTAATATGATGTATTAAGACCAATTAACACCAATTAAGACCTATTATGAGATATTAAGACTAATGAAGACCATTTAATACCTATTAAGACCTTATAGGACCCCTTAAGAGTTACTAGGACTAATAGTACCTATTAAGATCAATTAAGACCTAACATGTGACTAATAAGACCAATTAAGACAAAATTAAGACCTAATAAGACGTAATAGGACCCTTAAGACCCAATAGGACCCATTAAGACCTAATAGGACCCCTTAAGACCAATTAAGACCTAAAATGTGACTAATAATCTACCTAATAGGACCAATAAGAACTAATACCTAACCTATAAGACCTAATAGTAACTTAATAAGACCTAATAGGACTAATAAGACCTAATATGAATTATTAAGATCAATTAAGACCAATTAAAACTAATTAAGACCCTTACCACCTAAGAGGACCACTTAAGACCCCTTGAGACCTAATAGGACTAATATGACCTAATAGAACCTATTAAGACCAATTAAGACCTAACATGTCTTATAAGACCTAATAGGGCCTAATATGACTAATAGGACCTATTAGGACCTAACATTATTAATAAGACCTAATAAGACCTGATACCTACTAATAAGATCCAATAGGACCCTTACGACCTAATAGGACCCCTTAATCTACTTAATAGGAGTAATAGGATGTATTAAGAGAAATTAACACCTATTAGGACCTATTAAGAGCTATTAAGAGCTATTAAGAGCTATTAGTACCTATGAATACCTTGGTTAAGACCAAATAGCATGTATTACCACCAATTAAGATCAATTGACACCAAGTAAGACCTATTAGGACCTACTAAGACCTTGAGTAAGACCTAATTGGATCCCTTAAGACCAGTTTCTAGGGTCTTAATCTCTCTCTCTCTCTATTGGGAAATTTGTTATAATTTTATCTTTGTATGTAGGAAATTATAAAATGAACAACCTTCTAAATTTAGAGAACGGTCATCTGAGGCTCAACAAGCACAACCTTTAGAAGTTAGAGAAGGGTCATCTCATGCTCAAAAAAGTACACATCTCTCTCTCTCTCTCTTGATGAAATTAATTTTCCATTAGTATGAAAACAACACTTTTGATAAGCATACACCGAAAGACAGGTCAAAGAGAAAACCGAAAATGAAGATACAAGAGATCACCAAAAATGGCTAAGTACAAAGAAAACTGATGAAATAACTTTGTGTGTACACTAAAAATGCAAAGTGGAAAGGATAAAGAGGAACCCAACATGTAGGATATAGTGCAAACCGAGAGATATTTAAAGAGAAAACCAAGAGAATAGTTCAAGCAAGGAACCCAAAATATAGTAAACTAACTTTAGAGCATAACCGACCATTAGCAACCAAGAGTCAGTTGCAGCCCACAAAAAGTGGATCTAACTTCCACGTCAGATAAAATAGTCTTATTATATTTATAGAATCTTGATTTTTTTTAAAACCATTTCTTTAGGGACAAGAAACATGCATTTAAGTTCTTTAATGAGTCTAACTGATTTAAAACACATAGACTAGGAGATCAAGGTAAGAGTTGTAAACCTAATCTTCAAGTTAACATTGTTTTTCGTGAAACTTGATGATGTCAATCCATCTTATAAATAGATGATGCAATCATTCATTATAAATTTTTGAATATAGAAGAGAGGATGAATGAAGCCTACGAGCACATCTATGGATCAAATTGAAAGTTTCAAGAACCAGAACAAAAAAAGGTGAATTTGGTTAGCAAGAACCAAGAACAGAGGCCACCGAGAATCAGAGGTATTACTCAATCAAATTAGGTGATAATCTTATTCATGTAAACTTACATGGATCTATATCACAAATAGGAGATTGCATATACCATGTCAAATTTTGATTTTCTATCATTCTAACAAGTGGAGCAAAGTATAAAAAAACCTTTCAAGGAAGGTGGATTTAATAGTCCAAATACAAATGTCTTAATGGAGTGCACACTCAACAATGTTGCTAAATCTCTTAACTAAGTAGACTTTAACAGGTCTCCATAGATACTCTTAACCGGGTAGATCATCAGAAGTGATCAAATTGTAAGCCTTAATTGACCCCTTCCAATCTGCAGATAGTGAATATTTTGTGGGTGTCATCCCCACCACAATTTTTAGTTCCTATTCTGTGATATCATATCTTGTGTTATGTGCCAATTAATTTCATGAATGTTTCTATGAATTTTCACATGTATGTTAAGTTTATGAATTGATATAACTAACATCAAGATAGTATAGATCAGATGGTTGGATAAACAATTGATTACACAAAGTTTAATTGATTAGACGATACAAAATTTCTATAGGTACTGATTCACCCCTCCCCTTTTAGTACACACTTCCCATTAATTCCAACAATTGGTATCAGAGCTAAGTCTCTTCTTTGGAAAAGCTTAAAGGCTTAAGAGAAAAGATCATAAAATGGAGAAGTACAGACTTGACAAAAATATTGAAAATAAGAAGCTAGAAATTTAGATGTTCTATGAGTAGTATAAAGAAGCTAGAATCAATATGAGACAAATGTTAGATGAAATAAATATTATGGCATCTCGCTGTAATGAGACAGATTATCATGAGGAAGAGATACTATATTTCTTTGAGTCTTCAGGATCAACTAAAAGAAAAGCATCAGACACATCAGAAGAAAGCACCACAAGTAATCAATCAACATCTAGCTAGACAAGTAAAATCTTTGCAAATCTGTTAAGAGACACAATTAGTAAGGATGATTGATGTCATGAAAAATACTAGACAAGTTGAGAAATAAAGAACACTAACTATTGATGATAGAAGAAAGATTACAGAAAAGATACAAGAGAAAGATTCTGAAATACAAAGACTTACAGAACATCACCATGAGATCACAAATCAGATTATTCTTATGAGTTAAGAGGAAAAAATAATAAATGTTGAACTCGTTGAAAGAATAGAAGCTATCAGTGAGCTAAGGGATGAAAATAAAAAGTTAAAACATGAGATAAGAATTCAGAAGAAACATAATGAAATTATCAAAAAAGCTTAAGAAAGCAATAAAAGAATGGCTGATTTTCTTGAAGGACAACGAAGATTCAAAAAAAACACCAGTCTAGGTTTTATCAAGAATGGAGAATCACCAAATCAAGCTGATTCAAAGAATGTCTATACAAATCCAAGACCAATAAAGCTGACATGAAATCACTATGGAAAGCAAGGTCACACATAAAATGTATGCAGAGGAAAACTGAAAGGTATTCCTAAATATACATCTTCATTCATAGGATCTTGTTATAAATGTAACAAGAAAGGACATAAAGCATATGAATGTGAGTCTAAAATGAAAAAACCAAAGAAGGAAATCTACATGGACAAATATTGTCATACTTGCAAAATAAATGGGCACACAACTCTTAAATGTTGGAAAAAGAAAAGGAAAACATGGAAGCCTAAAGGTCAAGAAACTCCCTATCAACCAAAAAGATTCGGTAACCAGTATGTATGGGATTAAAACACTTGGAAAAATTGTACAAAATGTAGAAGATTCAGTCACATTGCTACAAACTATTTGAGATAGTGGACTAGAAAGTCTAGAGGCTGGACTAACCCTAGAATGACATGCTTACACTTTCATAAAGTTGGTCATCTCAAGAAAGAGTGCAGAGACCGAATGACAAAAACTAGCACATATCCCAATGGAAACACCATTGAAGACATCCAAAGAGAAAGAGACAAAATTTGGAGAAAAGCTTCAAACAATGATGAATCAAATCTGAGCAATGCAAATGGTGACACCTCATCCAATGGATCCGGTGACATCACCACCCCCACCTAAGAAGAACAAGTAAGTATGGAACTGCATTTCCCCAAGTTATTATTTTACATCAGCTCCATAATATGTTGATGAAATGCCAAATTAGCATAAGTAAAGATGCATCATGGTATTACTTGTTAAAATCTGTGATAACTATGCTATCGAGCATACATACCAAAATCCATTGGTATATACTCAAAGCTAAAACTTCCTACACTTACCAAGAAGCATCGGTTAACATAAAAAAAGAATAGTTTCTAGTGTAAACCAAGCCTCGTCAGTAACCAAGCAAATTGCACAAGTTGTTTGCAACACCAAAACCCGTCGATAAAAGTGAAGAGTTAAATGACTGCCCTAAAACATCACGTTATCATGAAAGGGAAGTTAATGTCTTAACTGATGAACTCTATCTTCTCACATCGAGGAGTAGGTAAGCATTGATGACACACTTTTTAGGGAAAACAACTATAAAAAGGTGACGGAAGGGTCTCATTGTTCACCATGACAAGAGTAGAGAAACAAAGAGAAAAAATTGAGAAAAAAATGATAGCATTGCAAGGCGACATCAAATCAACCACCAGCACTCCAAAGCAGATCATAAATCACTACTGGTGTAAATAGTAAGTTCTACGACAACCGGTAACTCTATTTTATAGATTTCTCATAAAGCCCTAAATCTAAAAAATGGCTACAACTTCAAGAACTGTGAAATCGAAGAACACCAAGAAGGATGAGTTTAAGCTTATCAAGAATTTTGCATGTGAGGAACCACACTACAAGATTCACCCTGAGGTTACTTCACAACCCAATGATGCTAGAGCATTTTTGCGAATACCAGCTAGGGTTTTTCTCATCGAAGATGTGCGAGAATTCATACACTGCAAGATTGTAGAAATTGATGACTCAGAGGTAGAACAAGCTTATAAGAAGATATGAAATGAAGATGGAACATTTAAAGATGAGCATAAATATATAGAAGTGAAAGGGCTCACTAATGCCCTGTTATTCCCAAAGGTCTTCAAAACTGAGTGGATTCATTTAGTACTAAGCTAAATGCACAATCACAAACTATAGTTGGATGAACCGAAGATGATAACCTGAGATGTTATCCATGCAGTCATCGGTTACCCTGTAACCAAAAAGGTAAAAGCACTAAAGAACCCACCCAAGGCTGAGACTAAAAATATCACAGTAGCCAAATGGGATGAAAGAGGATTAAAGGTATCCACCATTACCGATGATGAGATGAAATTAGGAGCATGTATTCTAGGCTAAAAATTCTTTCAATCTAGCAGGATGAACAACATAGCATCCGGTGCAGTAGAAACAACTTACAAGATTGTGTAGAAGGGAACTCAGTTGGATTTATATAAACTTCTACTAAACTAGTTAGAAGAGAATTTGAAGACTATAAGAAATGCAACGACAAACACATGTAAGTTTGGCTCACTTATTATGTGCATTTTATTCTACTTTCAAGAAACATTTCCTTCTATAGGAGATATAAAATGAGATAGCACAAAACCGGTCACCATGCAAATCAGTGAACACATAACCTCACTGGGAGATAATTTTGAGACAGTCATGGATGAATACTTTACTGTATTTAAAGACCGAATGTAGAAGAGGGTAAGGATCCCTGAGCAACTCAATGAGAAGTTCAAAGATGAAATATGTTTCATGGTTGATACAGACCACACTTATATCAAGCCTACTATACCAAGGACAACATGGCTACAACCATTAGAATATGACATAAATATTTATCATGCATCTAAATAAATTGATGCATTGTTAAATGAACCATTAGATAATAAACAACCTAAGTTTGGAACTTTTGGGGAGGACAAATAAAGAATCAAGTCTAGCCTGGTTGTGAAGAAAATTGTCAAGAAAAAAGACAAAAAGGTCAAAAACCTCAAGAAAATACTTTCAGAAATAGAGGAAGAAACCAAATAGGTTGAAGAAGCTAAAAAGGAGGAAGAAACTGAAGGATAGCTACCTATCGGTGAAGTTGAAGAGAAGAATGACTATGAGGCCACCGAGTCAGATTCACCACCTCCTCCAAAAACTAAGAAGCCAAGAACCACAACTGCTTCAATAACAAGAAGCCAAAAATCTAAGGATTCAAGTCCTTCACCTTTGAAGAAAGGTAAAGTAAGAACATACAAGAGGAAAGCGGCCACACCGAAATGAGGGCCAAACAATAGAATAAGGAAACTCATCAGAACCTGAGAAGACATTGAGGACACCGAGAAAGATGAAGGTGTAGAGGCAAAAAAGATTAAAGCTCCTGAAAGCATTGATGAGGTATGAAAATCTATTGAAATTTCAGGATCTATCATAGATTCTAAGATTAGAAGATGGTTGAAACTAGATCCAGAAGATTAGAACAAAGTTGAAGATGCCATCATAGAAAAGATGTACAAGTTCAAGTATGTACTGATTCAGTTTGAAGTTAATAATGTACCAAGGGAACTCTTGGACAGACTATATGCTAGATGGTCATTTTATTTGAAGAATAAGAAGGAAATAAGAGAAATATTACTTGTTACTCTCATGCCTTCTAAATCCAAGAAGGAAGAAATTGATGAAATTATGGAGAACCACAAAAAGGAGTTCTCACCAAAGTTGAGAGCCTACAATTTTCTTGAAGGGAAGCTTATAGAGATTAAACAAGAAAGCCACAAGAAGAGGAGTAAAATTCTAAATAGACCTATTGAGGAAGATAGCCCCAAGAAAGACCTACAATAGAAATATGTTGATAAGGAAACTCAAGAACAAATATTAATCAAAGATGTAGAAGATGACACATCAGTTGAGTTAGACAAGGAAGAACAAGACACAATCGACAACAAAAATATGGATGTTGCAGATGAAACATGGCCTGACTGATGCAGGAGCATCTTGGGTTCTTGGAAATCTTGCTCA
The DNA here is from genome assembly GCA_018584345.1 of Thuja plicata. NCBI lineage: Eukaryota > Viridiplantae > Streptophyta > Pinopsida > Cupressales > Cupressaceae > Thuja > Thuja plicata. Next base: position 9,891,086 of record MU226400.1, on the reverse strand, counting down.
CCCAAAAATATGTTACTTTCCTTTTCAGTTAGTTTCCTGTTGCTTGACATGATGTTCTTCTGCTACTTGGCAGCCTTGCTGATTTTCTCGACCATGCTTGTTGCTGCTGCTCAACCTTTCTTTTACCAAGTGCTCTGTTGCTCAGCTTTTTCTTTGCCAAGTTGGTTTATTTTGGAATTGGTGTTGGTGGCCAACTTCTTTATTTAATTTTCGTAGTTGGGATCTATCTTGGGGATCTGTATGCACCTAAATCTGGGTCTCACCTTTGTATTTGAGTGCCAACTACTTTGTTGGACTCTTGTATATATTCTTTTGTATGTTTTTAAGTTTGGTAGAAGTCTTAGAGAAATAAGGCAAATGTTAGAATATTAAAGATTTGAGATCTCTGTTATAAGAAGATCGAATTGTAATACACTCTAATGTATATGGCCGTAACTAGGAAGGCCTTACAGCCTGGCATGTATTGAGTTTGATTGATTAATGATAAAGATATTTTCATTTATCTTCTCTCACTGTGTTGGTGTGTAATTATGCATTGTATCTACAAGGGGAAGGTACTGGGCATGCCTTAGTCCCCATCATCCTTCCCTCCTTGTGTCAGGGGTATCAGAGTGAGTTGAGATCCGTGGCTCCTTCTTGTAAACTCTAAAGATATTTGTTGTAGGGTGGCAGATTGCGAGCTAACCTACAATTGCCGAGAGTTTCAAGATGGTTCATGGGAGAGGAAATGTTGATCAAGGTCTGGCTGATATGCTTAGACAAATGGCTGTAAGATTGGAAGCTGTTGAGATGACCCAACATAAAGGAAGACATCTTGAAGATGTTAGTGATGATGAATTTGAAGAGGTTCAAGGTGAAGCTGCACCTGCACCTATGATGGATCAAGAAGAGGAAAGATTCCTCAGAGTGTTGACAAGATTGAAGTCCACACCTCAGTTTATTCCCCCTGAGTATAGTGGAAAATTATATTCTAATGAATTGATTGACTGGATCACTAAGATGGAAAAATATTTTGAATATGAGAACATTGCAGAAGACAAGAAGGTCAAGATTGCAAGCACAAAATTGAAAGGTTATGCATCCTTATGGTGGGAACATTTGCAGTTGGATAGAAAGAAGAACGGTAAAGACAAAATCAAGGCATGGGATAAGATGGTGAAAAAATTGAAAGGCATGTTTCTTCCTTGTGATTATCAGATTAACCTAGTTTAGAAAATGCAAAGTTTGAAGTAGAAGGACAAGTTAGTCAAAGACTACACTGAAGAATTTTACAAATTGGACATCAGATCTGAACATGTTGAAGATGAAGTTAAAAGATTTGCAAGATATTTGAATGGCTTGAGAAGTTCCATACAAGATGAAATCAATTTGATCAAGATGGAAGGCATTGAAGAGGCATACCAATTTTCCATAAAAGATGAAGAAAAGTTGAACGGAAGATATGAACAAAGACAAAGAGGTAGATGTGGTAGATTCCCTAGAGGAAGAGGTAGATCTCATAGTGAAAACAATAGATCTAAACTAGACAAGTCAAATATAGATACTAATGAAGACAAAGGAAAGACTGAATGGAAAGCTGGAAACTCATACCGAGGAAGAGGTAAATACTCTAGAGGTGGTTATAGTAGAAGAGGGTTCCAAGTAACTTGTTACAATTATGGTGAAGAAGGACACAAATCCTTTGAATGTACACATGCAAGAAAGAAAGGTAGCAGTAGAAGAAACACATTAGTGAAAGAAGAGTCATCAAATGAACCTAAGAATCTCATGATCCAAAGGATACTATGGAGTGAGAAAGATAAGTAAGATCCTGTCTGGAAGAGTTTGTTCAAAACCAGATGTAGGGTTGCAGATAAGGTTTGGAATGTCATTGTTAACAGTGGAAGTTTAGAGAATCTGGCATCAGAAGAAATGGTCTCAAAGTTGCAGTTAGAGAGGATGAAGCATCTGAAACCCTATCAGATCTCATGGATCAAAGATGAGCACACATTAATGGTAAGTGAACAATGTTTTGTGAATCTAAAAATTGGAAATTACTATGACAAGGTGTTATGTGATATTATACCAATGGATTGTTGTCATATTTTTTTGGGTAGACCTTGGAAATATGATAGACATGCTATACATGATGGAAGGTTGAATATATATTCTATTTGGGTTAATGGGAAGAAGCAAATTTTGTTACCTGTGATTGAAGAATCTGGTGATGAGTTATGTACATCTGTGAAAGTTTGTGTTGGTAATATTTCCTGTTTTGGCTGTTCACCCTGTTCCTTGTCCTATTTCTGGTTCTTGCTTATCCATTTCAGTCTCTTCTTGTTCACTCTGGCTTCATCTCTGCAAAAATTTTCAAGTGCTCATGTTTATTCCTTGCCAAATTGTCAAAACCCTGCTAAAACCCTAAAAGCCTAATGTTAAACGATGCATTTTAAACCCTTAGCCATGTCTTCTATTTTGTCATTACCTTTTTCAGTCACTAAAGACATGTGCTATATAAAAAGGTTAAGTCAGGTTGCTTGATCGCATAACCAAAAGAAAATATGCCAATACCTCTCCCAACTTAGTTTTTCCTTTATGTCGCGTAGTCTCTTGAAGAAATAGAATATTCCATCTATGTCTCGAGACTTAGCGATCTCTCTTTAGTTGGGTTGTCGCTTGATATCATGTTATGAGCTTTAAAATGAACGGGACCCACCTTCAGTCGGGTGATCGCAAGAAGATTTTGAAAGTCAATGAAATGTCTCCCGACCTTGCGCTTTCTTCATGTCGCATGGTCGCTGGATCAGGACATTCAAGCAGTTAAGGCTTTTCTTCAGTCGCGTGGTCTCGTGATATTTGGCGGTTAGTGGATAACATTCCCGACTCAGCGACTAACTGTTTCATGTTAAGTGTTTTCCTTCAGTCGGGATGTCGCCAAATCAGGAGTGATGACTCAGTTTCCAGAATGTATAAAAAGGATGAAAGAAAAGATGACATCTGTCATATGGCTAGTGGTTGTCGCCTGATCGCTTGATAAAGGAAAGGGATCACGCGATAACAAGACTAAAGGTATATTGCCCTCAGTCGTGAAGTCTCTTGATATTTTAAGGGTATGTGAAATTCTAAAGTGATTAAAAGACAGCCGTTCGATGAAGGAATGACAAGATCTGACGGTGGTCGCGTAGTCTGGTGATAAAAGTGCCCCAGGGAAAAAGTCCTTCCGACTAAGCGATTAAGGTATGTCGCGAGGTCGCTGTAAGTAGAAAAGGGCACGTGCTTCAAGTTAAAGGTAAAGACACAAGATCATGCGACAGAGCGACTGAAGGACTATTCATTATGTATCGCTTACTCGCTCATGTTTTAAGATAAAGGGAATAAAGCTCGCGAGTGTGCGATGAGACAGAAGATAGATGTCGTGCAGTTGCCAGTAAACAAAGGAGAAAGGAAAATAGCTCGCGACTGTGTGACGAGGAAAGATGATAGACGTCGCGTGCTCGCAGTCAATAATAGAATGGGGTTCTCATGCTCGCGAGTGGGCGACTAAGTCAAAAAGCAGCTCTCATCGCTCGGTCGCACATAAAATGAAAGATGGGATGTTAAGATGGCGAGTAAGCGACTAGATAAAGTTTGCAATGAAAAAGTGAATGTCGCTCAGTCGCCGAGGCTCAAGTGATAAAAGGAAAAGTGGTGCGAGTATGCGATAAACACGAAATAAAGTTCAAGAGTTAATGCATCGCT
>MU226400.1:9858106-9870578 GCA_018584345.1 Thuja plicata | reverse complement strand
TGTTTATAGTTTTGTGATATCTTATCTATCTGTTCATTTTAAATTACATACACATTTACTAAACATTCTTTCAATTACTTAAAGTATTTCAATTTAGAGTTCATGATATATTGATTTTAGTTATATTTATTTCAAGTTCCTTGCCATACTTTGAGAGACGGAAGTTTGAGTTTCATACACAGGTTATCTGCCATAAAAAGCCTATTCAGGTGAAGGTTCACCCACCTTGGTCCTGTAGAGATAGAAGTGTAGGGGAAGAGGATCATAATCGATCATTCCTGTTAGTTGGACAAAAATAATTGGATTTCCCATCATTGGATTGGCAAGTCCGAAGGAAATTCAATTCAGCATTTTTGGGCACCAACACAAGGAGGTAAAACCAAAGATGGCACTCCTAAGGATACCAAAAAGGTTGCTACTGACAATGTGAAGGTTAATGTGGAGACATCTATAGAAAACTGACAAGCTAAAACCAACACAAAGAAACAAAAAGAAACACCGCAAATCACTTCATTAGGCACAACAGACAAAGTTGAGAAGATGGCTATGGTATTACATTCAAGTGAAACAAAAAAGAAGAAGAATAAGTTGGAAGTCACTTTAGATGAAATCATTGAGCTATTAAAATGTGACCCAACTACACTTGATTATGAAGCATTGAAAGAATACGATGAAATATGCCAAAGGAAGGTATTATAGGAGAAGCTAAGGAAACAACACCGAGACTCCATGGTATTGGAAACAAAAAGGGACATATTGCACCAAATTGTACCCAATATTGATATTGATTAGAATAAGCCAATTCTTGATCAACTAGCCAGTCTCACTGAAGAAATTACAACATAGAACATTGATGTAGAGAAGGAAATAGAAGAGAGAGTAGAGCAGAAGTATCAGAAAAAACTTATTAAGAACATCAGCCAAGAAGTGGCAGTCAACAAGGTAAAGCTTTCAAAATTCATTAATGAATTATATCCAATTATAACTGAAGCTATTTCTTTGATTCAACAACTAAGAACATAGGAAAAGTTCACTAAAGAGAATAGTGAAAACATAGCAAAGTTAGATACAAATCTAGCTAACAGTGCAAATAGCTTAACCATCGATGACAATGCACTAAAGCTGGATTATGAGAAAATCATTGAAATAAAAATTTTAAGGCAGGAACTGTGGGAAGCAAAGACACTTCAGAGAAGAAGTCACTGAGCTCCAAGCTCAACTTCTACCAAATCTGACACTGCTTCAACAACACATTAGTTTAGCAAGGCAACTGATAGCAACCCTCGAGATGTCTGTAGAAGATAGCATCTACGATATGCATTCTAAGATCACACTTGAGCACATGGCTTTAGAGAACATAAAGGAACAATGGGAGAAGATGATGGAAGACATGAAGTCTTCACACTCTCACATTTTTGATAAGCTATAAGGTATAAGCCTTTGCCCTTAATATCAAAAAAGGGGGAAAATGATATGTATTCATATGGGAAAATGATATGTATATGTATTTTACAGAGGGAAAGATATGATATGTATAGATATATCGGCATATACATAGGGGGAGTCATGAAATGACTAAGGATTATATATGTTGTACATACTTAAAATTTTGTTAGTATTTTGCACATATTAGTTTTTGATACTAATGTCAAAGGGGGAGATTGATGACATTAATTTTCCATTAGTATGAAAACAAGACTTTCGGTAAGCATACACCAAAAGATAGGTCAAAGAGAAAACCAAAAATGAAGATACAAGAGGTCACTCAAAATGGCTAAGTACAAAGAAAACTGACGACACAACTTTGTGTGTACACCAAAAATGTAAAGTGGAAAGGATAAAGAGGAACCGACAGAGGAACCTGACATGCAGGATATAGTGCAAACTAAGAGACAGTTAAAGAGAAAACTGAGAGAATAGTTCAAGAAAGAAACCTGAAAGAAAATAAACTAACTTCAGAGCATAACCGACCATCAAAAACTAATAGTCAGTTGCAGCCTACAAAAAGTGGATCTAACTGCCACGTCAGATAAAATAGTCTTATTCTATTTATATAATGTTGATTTTTAAAAAAAAACCATTTCTTTAGGGACAAGAAACTTGAATGCAAGTGCTTTAATCAGTCTAACAGATTTAAAACACATAGACTAGGAGATCAAGGTAAGAGTTGTAAACCTGATCTTAGAGTTAACATTGTTTTTTGTGAAACTTGATGATGCCAATCCATCTTATAAATAGATGATGCAATCATTCATTAAACATGTGTGAATATAGAAGAGAGGATGAATGAATCCTACAAGAACATCTATGGATTAGATTGAAAGTTTCAAGAACTAGAACAACAAAAGGTGAATTTGGCTAGCAAGAACCAAGAATAGAGGCTACCAAGAATCAAAGGTATTATTAAATCACATTATGTAATAATATTATTCATGTAAACTTAAATGGATTTGTATCAGAAATAGGAGATTTCATATACCAGGTCAAATTGTTATTTTCTATCATTCTAACAAGTGGAGCAAATTGTAAAAATCCTTTCAAGGAAGGTGGATTTAACAGTGCAACTAAAAATCTCTTAACCGAGTGCACACTCAACAGTGTTTCTAAATCTCTTAACCGAGTATACTTTAAAAGGTCTCCATAGATACTCTTAACTAGGTAGATCATCAAAAGTGATCAAATTTTAATCCTTAACCGACCCCTTCCAATCTGTAGATAGTGAAGATTTTGTGGGTGCCATCCCCACTATAGTTTTTACTTCCTAACAGGATTTTTCTGTGATATCATATCTTGTGCTATGTGTCAATTAATTTCATGAATATTTCTATGAAATTTCACATGTATGTTAAGTTTATGAATTGATATAACTCACATCAAGATAGTATAAATTAGATGGTTGGATAAACAATTGATTACACAAAGGTTAATTGATTAGAGGATACAAAAGTTTTAGAGGTACTGATTCACCCCTCCCCTCTCAGTACACACTTCCCATTAATTCCAACATCTTTGTGGTGAATATGTATTTTGGGTCTTCCCCTGAAGAGTATTATTTTTGAACTATGTGTAGACTTTGATGAAGAAAATGTTGTACAAGGGGAAACCCAAGTTGAAGCAATGGAATTTGTAGAGGAGTCATCCCAAGGTCCAACAAGTATGCATCTCTGTCTCTCACACACATTAGTTTATTGATTATTCCCTCTGGCTTTAGCCTATTTGTAGTTATTTCATCTAGGTCCCCTTAAGACTTTATTAAGAGTTTTTTTATAAATTTTGTTTGCAGCCCAAGTTCAAGAAACATATGAGAATGTTATTCTAGCTGAAGGGTTGCAAAGAAAAATAAATCATAAAAACATAGATCATTTAATTGAAATGGATGTGGAAAATTTCAGATATTATGCTAAACAACCTACAAATACTACAGAGAGGGCATTGAACAGAAATTATAAGGAAATAATTACACAATTTGAGAATCTTGATACACTTGAAAAAACCCAACTCTTATCGATTTCACTTCTTAAAGATGAGTTAAAAGAGTCATTTAAATTTTTGGGTGTAGATGCAACTTTGAAAAAGACAAAATCATCTAACGTACAAAAAGAAATTGTTGAAAGTGTTAAGGAAGGTTTGCATTCCATTGGGAAAATAACTAGATCTGCAAATAAGTCCATTTCAAGAAGAGTGATATTGACACATTTTGTCGAGCATTTATTTAAGACAATTTTTTGATATTTGGAAAACAAAGGCGTAAAAATTGAAAAGAATTATGTTTGGTTAGATGGATGTGCAACACAATTTCAATCAGCAAGGCCATTTTATGCACTATGTAGATATCATAAATACCAAAAGATACTACATATTTGGAGTTTCTTTGAGAGTGGACAGGGAAAGGGTAAGCATGATGGTGCAGGAGCTTGTATCAAACATGCTTTAAGAAAGTATCAATTGGATTATTAGGGGTATCATATAAATAATGCTCATGATGTAGTTGAGTGGTATAAGATGCACTTTTTAGTTCCAAATGAGGCTAACACATCATCATGATTAGATTGATTCATATCGTTGAGAGTGTTTTGAAAGATATTAGGTATATATGCAACATCTTTTCAAATTATTAAAACAAATTTGTATATATGTATTTTAAATTTTGATTTGAACATGTACATACATGTTTAACTTGATTTAAATTTTTACATGTCTTGTTTAGGTGTTGATAGAAGATCAATGCATGGATGCAAGAGGGTAGACAAAACAAGATCCTTGCATTCAGTTATGAGTACAAATAGTAATGTGTGGTCATTATACACTAGAAATTAGTCATGATTTTGTTTTGATTGCACTAATAAAAACTATGGTGGATGCATCAACCAACAATTTGGATATGCTAGTGAATGGAAATTGGTTTCTCTAGATGTTACTAGTACAAATGATGAAGTTGAGGATCAAAGCTACAACAACATTCCATTGATTTCTACCGATTATGACCATATTTTAGGTTTGATCAAAATTGGTACGTATATATTTAGATTTCATAATATCAATTTCCATAAATTTAGTGATCATGTAAATTCTTATTTACCATTCAATATAAACATTTATATATAGTAAATTATGTTAGGAATAACAATCCACAAGACAACTGAGAGGGGGGGGTGAATTAGTTGTAATTTAGATTATTAAACTTTAAACTTTATAAACCAAATTTGCAAATGTAAATGATAACACAGTAAATGCCAACACCATAACACAATATTTGTTGTCAAGGAAACATTGTTAAAGGTAAAACCCCGGTGGGAATTAACACCCACAAATAACATACTGAGAGTATAGTATCCCTATTAAAATATATTAGTCCTGTTAGGAGCTTATTACAACATTATAGTACACAGTCCCTGTTAGGAGTCAAAGAAAATAGTAGGCTCATTGCCAAGGAAAACTTCCCAAAGAAGGTTAAAGCCACCCTCAAGGATTTACAATCCGAATCAAGTGTATAAAGAAAATACACATTCTAGTGAATTGTCTGATAGCAACTATCTTTGCTTGGTCAGTTCCAATGAAGTATCAACTCTGCCTTGTATCCAATAGTCAACAAGCTTTGCAGCTTCCACACATCTCTCTCTTTTTCTCTATCACACTTCTCCACAAGAAATTGTCATTCATATATACCCTCTTACAATAATTCATTAGTTTAGCCATTTAATCTTTCCTAATACATAATTAACTAGGTCATCCAATTAAGGCTTTCCATCATACAAATAATTACATATCCCCTTGCTAAGATACACACAGTATCTATAAAAGGTATACATCATTTACAATCCATCACATATACTTCCAGATCTATAATTCATGCTCACAATTCATTTCACACACTACATGTCTAAAGTCGGCCAGGAAATAGGTCTTCTCCATAATACATGCCATAGCTAATGTCATCAGTCTCCAAACAGCAATCTAACTCAACCCATTTCTCTACCATATGTTGGCTATCCACCAATAAGCTCACAAGTTTTGAAATATCTTTTCCAAAAAGATATACCCGAAACATAGAGACCTGCTCTGTCCAGAATCACAGTTATAGTCCAGAAAACCAATCTTCATCAAATCAATTGTAACATCCATAGTATGTAACATAGAGCCAAGTGACCTTAGGAATAAGTTCATCACACATCCTTCTACATAAATCCAACTTCGATCATTCTGAATCATCCGTACAGTGTCCCTATACTCCTTCCAATTAAGTATCTAGTCTGTCTTCTCCATAGAAGTATATGTTGACATTAGTGACAAAACATGAATATCAACAACATGATTAGTAACCAAAACTGATATCAACCAATAATCTCCCCCTTTGGCATTAATGGAAATCTATGGGAAAATCCATATGCATCAACCCAAAAGTACTCTCTCTCAATACAATCTTCTCAATATCCTCAACACAAATCTCCCCAAAATAGTAGGGATTTTCACATAGATTTCTTCCCCCTTTGGCAGGAATGGCAAAGGGTTCCATAACTCATATGTAGTATTTTTCAAATCTTCATGTCTAATCAGCTAGGTGCAATATCACCCAAATTTACTCCATAGTGGTCTCCTGCGATCACTCCCCCTAAGGATTAGATCCATACATCAAGTCCAAATAATGATATAGCTCTAAGATCCACTAGACTGATGCATATCTGCATCATTTTAGTCTTCACTAGGAGGGGCCATCACCCCAAGAATGCCTCTGATATATTCAAAAGCATCTTTTGGAAAAGGTTTAGTAATATAGCTACTATCTGTTTCTTGGTGCTAATATACTCTTGTTTAATATCTCTATCTGCTACCTTCTCCCTTAAGAAATGATACTTGATGGAAATATGTTTAGTCTTTGAATGCATTATAGGATTCTTTGACATATTCACTATGTTGGTGTTATCACAATGGATAATCACTAGTTCTTTGAAAATTATTCCAATGTCCTTCAGCATTTGTTTCATCCAAATGACTTGTGTACAGTTTATTGCAGCAACAACATACTCCGACTCAGTAGTAGATTGAGCAATACAGTTATGCTTCTTGCTCAACCAAGAAACCAACCTTTTCCCAAGGAAAAATGCACCACCACTTGTACTCTTCCTATCATCCACATTACCTTCCCAATTAGCATCAGTAAAATATTGCAATGTAAAATCATCAAATTTTTCATACCATAATCCATATTCTATTGTTCCTTTCAAATATCTTAAAATTCTTTTCATAGCAGCAAAATGTGTCTCTTTAGGATCTGCTTGATATCTAGCCACAATTCCAACTGCATTGGTAATATTTGGTCTAGTGTGTGTTAGATATTGTAGACCTCCAATCATTGATCTATACTTAATCTTCCCAACACTTTGAGTCTCATCACGTTTAGTCAGTTTTTTCCCTATCACCATGGGTGTGCGAACAGGTTTACTATCTTCCATTCCAAATTTCTTCAACATTTCCTTAAGATACTTGGTCTAAGATATAAAAATGACATTCTTACTCTGATTAATTTGTAAACCAAGAAAAAATTTCATCTCACCAATCATTGACATTTCAAACTCATTCTCCATTTCTTTAGCAAACTTCTTACTCATTTTATCATTACCTCCAAAAATGATATCATCAGCAAAAACTTCTATAATTAAGATTCCCTCTTCATCAGTTCTTAAATATAAATTACTGTCTGCATTACCTAATCTGAAACCAAGACAAAGTAGATGTTTATCCATTCTTGCATACCATGCCCTTGGTGCTTGTTTTAGTCCATGCAGTGCCTTCTTTAGTCTGCAAACCATGTTTTCATCATCTGTCAAAGGAAAACCATCAGGTTTCTCAATGTACACTTCTTCTTCTAGATCACCATTCAAGAATGCTGACTTCACATCCATCTGATACACTTTCAAGTCTTTATGTGCAACATAAGCAAGGAATAGTCTCACAACTTCCAATCTAGCAACAGGTGCAAATGTTTCTTCATAGTCTATGCCTTCTTGTTGTGAGTAGCCTTTACATATCATTCTAGCCTTGTTTCTTACCACTATGCCTTCCTCATCCATCTTTTTTCTGAAAACCCACTTAGTACCAATCACATTTTTTTTCTTAGGTCTTGGAACCAATTCCCAAGTGTTGTTTTTCTTTATCTATTCTAGTTCTTCTTCCATGGCTTTAGTCCAAGATTCATCTCTACATACTTCATTAGTAGTCTTTGGTTCAACTTGAGAAATCAAACAGTTCTCATCTTGAACTCTAGATCTAGTCATCATGCCTTTGCTTGCATCACCAATAATTTGATCTTCAGGATGGTTTATCTTGACATTTCTTGGTGTCTTCAATGTCTTAGTAGCTTTGGCATGTTCTTCTTCTTCAATCTCATTCTTGATCATCAAGGGTCCTTCAGGTTCAGCAACAACTTCTCTTGTTTCTTTTATCTGACCATAATCATATATTCTTTCCTGAATTTGAAACTTTTCATCTATCCTCACATTAGCACTTTCAATTAGTTTCCTCAGTCTAAGATTGAAATATTTATATGCTTTAATTTTAGTGGAATAACCAAGAAAGATTCCTTCATCACTTCTAGCATCAAATTTTCCTATCTCATCATCTCTCTTGATATAACATTTACTACCAAATATTATGAAATATTTCATAGTAGGTGTGTGATCAAACCATAATTCATAGGGATTTTTATTTGTACCTTCTTTGATCTGAATTCTGTTTAATGTGTAAATAGAAGTGCCAACTTCTTCTCTCCAATGAACATGTGACACATTTCCTTCTAGCAACATAGTCCTTGCAGCATCTAATATGGTTTTGTTTCTTTTCTCTTCTATCCCATTCTATTGTGGAGTTCTAGGGGCTGAATTCTGTCTATGTATTCCATTTCCTTCACAATATGTATTAAATAGCTCTGATGTAAACTCTCCTCCTTTGTCTCATCTCAAACACTTCATCTTTAAACTAGATTCATTCTCAACTTTCACTTTGAATAACTTGAACTTGTCAAATGCTTTAGATTTCTCTCTCAAATATGTAACCCACATCATTGTAGAAAATTCATCAACAAAAAGTATGAAATTCCTCTCACCATAGTATGATTTTGTTCTTATAGGACCACACAGATCTGTATGCACCAGATCCAACTTCCCTTTTTCTGAATAAGCTTTCTCTTGAATGTGCTTCTAGTACATTTCCACATAAAAAATTCTCTACATAGTGTTAGATGGCTTTAAAATTATAGGTAGATCTCTTACTTCTTTTGTCATACTTGCCTTCACAATGTTATCAAAATCAACATGAAGAAATCTTCTATGTCATAACCAACTGTCATCAACCTTTTCAATAAAAAAAGAAGCTTCAAATGTGCTCAGTTCAAATACATTACCTCTAGATTTAGTACCAGATGATATTAAGTCTCCTTTTTTACTCTTGGTGTAACATTTTCTATTTATGAAGTTCAGTTGATAACCCTTGTCCACTAGTTGTCCAACACTCAACAAATTGTGCTTAAGTCCATCAACAAGTAATACATTGTCAGTGTTAGTCTTTCCATCCAAATAAATAGATCCAATTTCAATAATAATTTTAGGAGTATTCTTACCAAGTCTAACAACACCACCATCATGTCTTTTTAGACTCACAAACTTGTTTTTATCTCAAGTCATATGATGTGAACAACCACTATCTATGACCCATTCAGATTTCTTTTCTACTCGGGATACTAAGGATTTTTCTTCATGCATAGGTTCATCATCCTTAATAGAAATAAATCCAAATTTAATCATAGTCACCATCCTCATCATCAGATATACCCTCACTTTCATAATAACATTCTTTTTCCTTTGATAATTTAGATTTGAAAAACTTAGGTTTGTGCTTTGGAATTCTTGTAGGACATCTAGATGCAAAATGACCGATCTTGTTACATGAAAAACATTTCAAAGGTAATTTTCCCTGAAAATTACCCATACCTCTCTTTTCTCTTCTAGAAATTAGTGCCATGAATTCATCTAGCTTCCTTTTTTCTTCCTGTATTTTTTCCCATTCATCAGCATAGGCTCCAAGTTCTCCTCTTAGGTCACTACTTCTTGTGCTTGCATTTCCAAGTCAGATTCTTTTACTTTTTGTGCATGGTTACTTTGAAGGCTGACTCAACCTTAGGTAAAGTGTCTCCCAATTTTGTTACTTCAAATTTATTTATCTTTTCAATCAACATCTCTCTTGTGAAGTTTGGTGTCAAAGGTATGATCTCCTCTATAGCCTAGACCTTGGTTCTATATGTAGGTGTCAAAGATCTAAGTATCTTTGCAATCACTTCTTCCTCACTGTAAGTTCCTCCAGAGTTCCCAATACCAATAACCAATTCAATAATTCTCTATCCATATGCTCTGATGTTCTCATCTTCTCTCATCTTTAGTGATTCCATCTTTGTCTTCCAGTTCTGTAACTTTGCTTGCTTTGTAAACTTGTCTCCAACATATAGTGCTTCTAGTCTTGTCCAGATTTCATGTGCAAAGTCCAAGTCCTTTACTTTAGTAAATTATCCTTCTAATAGTGTGTTGATCAAGGATTCTCTTGAAACCATATTGCATGAGAATATCTTCTTTTCATCTTCAGTGTATTTCTCTAATTCATCCTTAGTCGCTACCTTTTCCTTCTTCTTTTTTATCATCTAGTAATCAATTCCCAAACATAGCAAATGTGTTCTCATCTTTTTCTGCCAACTGTCAAAGTTTTCAGGATCAAACTTTGGACTATCCTTCCTATAGTAAGTCATCTTTAGGATCACCTCAAGCTGTTAAACTTTCTCTCTGAGGACCAATAGCTTTGATACCAATTGTTAGGAATAATAGTCTAAAAGACAACAGAGAGGGGGGGAGTGAATCAGTTGTAATATAGATTATTAAACTTTAAAATTTATAAACCAAATCTGCAAATGTAAATGATAACACAGAAAATGCCAACACCATAACACAATATTTGTTGTCGAGGAAACACTGTTAAAGGTAAAACCCTGGTGGGAATTAACACCCACAAATAATGCACTGAGAGTATAGTATCCCTGTTAAAAGATATTAGCCCTGTTAGGAGCTTATTACAACATTATAGTATGCAATCCATGTTAGGAGATAGAACCTATTAGGAGTCAAATAAAATAGTAGGCTCATTGCCAAAGGACACTACCCAAAGAAGGTTAAAGCCACCCTCAAGTATTTATAATCTAAATCAAGTGTATAAATCAAATACACATTCCAGTGAGCTATCTGATAGCAACTGTCTTTGCTTGGTCAGTTCCAATGAAGTATCAACTCTGCGTTGTATCCAACAGTCAACAAGCTTCGTAGCTTCCACACATCTCTCTCTTTTTCTCTATCACACTTCTCCACTAGAAATTGTCATTCATATATACCGTCTTACAAAATTAATTAGGTCGGCCAGTTAAGATTTCCTAATACATAATTAACTAGGTTAGCCAATTAAGGCTTTCCATCATATAAATAATTACATATCCCCTTGCTAAGATACATACAGTATCTATAAAAAGTATACATCATTTACAATCCATCACATATCCTTCTAGATCCGTAATCCATGCTCAGAATTAATTTCACATGCTACATGTCTGAAGTCGGTCAGGAAATAGGTCTTCTCCAGAATACACACCAAAGTTGACATCATTAGTATCCAAACAACAATCAAATTTAACCCATTACTCTACCATATGTTGGTTGTCCATCAGTAAGCTCACAAGTTCTAAAATATCTTTTCCAGAAAGATATACCTGAAACACAGAGACCTGCTCTGTCTAGAATCACAGTTATAGTCCAGAAAACTAGTCTTGATCAAATCAACTGTAACATCCATAGTATGTAACATAGAGCCAAGCGACCTTAGGAATAAGGTCAGCACACATCCTTCTGCATAAATCCAACTTTGATCATTCTGAATCATCCATACAGTGTCTATACACTCCTTCTAGTTAAGTAGTCTTTCTATCTTCTCCATAGAAGTATATGTTGACATCAATGACAAAACATGAATATCAACAACATGATCAGTAACCAAAACTAATATCATCCAACAAATTATACTTGAAGTCTCTTTTAAATAAATTTACAGGTTGTTAAAAATATATTTTACAGGACATATTTTTGTAGTAATAGGAGAGCCTTAAAATATAGAAGGTGTTACTATTTACTATGTTGCACCAAGGAGAGGAAGAAGATACCAAAGAATGAAATAGACAATGAAATTATGCTTCCCATAGGCTATAGTAGTGTATTTATGTTTAATTTATTAAAATTGAGATGAATTGCGATGGAAATTTTGTGTGTCTATGGTAAATTTATTTATCTTGTTTCTTTTTTGTGCAAGTTCAGTTGTTGTGCAAGGAACATATTTTAAGAAAATCAAAATAATTAAACATGGGATTTAGTTTATTGATTATCAACCTAAAAACAAGGTTTATCAGTATAGCCACCTTGTAATTTCCACTACCCTATCTCCTCATCCAATCGTAGGACATAACATTCGTAAGTGGAGACTTGATACTAATGATCATGAGAGAATATTATGTGTTATCCAGCAGCAAGCCGAACCACTTGATGTGGCATAGAAACTGTACACCTCTCTCTCCGATTCCCACAGCTTTCCAAAGGCGAGGGTTAGTAGCAAAGGTTCACAAATGAATGCAAATCAAGTATATAATGACTACTAAACGAATAACATAAACGTGAGCAATAAAATGTACAAGAAAGAGAAAGGAAGACAAATAAATGCAAACCCCACAATGCTTGAAGCTTCTATTGTTTCTCTCTACTCCTTCCAAAATGTTGTTCTTGATGCTCAGTATTGGCGGGGCAACATCTATGACTTGAGAAGCGTCGAGAATTTGATAATTGAAATGTGTGTGTGTGATCGCAAGATGGCTTGAATGCTAGAACCAAACTGACGGAGTAAT
>MU226400.1:9809118-9840759 GCA_018584345.1 Thuja plicata | reverse complement strand
GCATAAATTCTCATAGATAATGGCTTTCTTCATTTTCTTGCACTATTAAATCCTCCATGTTAGCAATGGTCAGGTTGTTGGCTCTCGTTCTGAGGGTAAACTTCAACAATCACATCTAATTAGGAGGTAACAGGTCGCTTCAATCACATTTGCAGAGCAAACAATTCATGTTTGTCTTTGTGAATTCATCGATTGTGTAAGGACTATGTTGTGTTTGTGTTGAATTAAGAGGTCCACATTCAGCATACAACAACAATGACTACTAAAAAAATAATAGAACATGAGCAATAAAATGTACAAGCAAGAGAAAGGAAGACAAATAAATGCAAACCCCACGATGCTTGAAGCTTTTATTGTTTCTCTCTACTCCTTCCGAAATGCTATTCTTGATGCTCAGTATTGGCGGGGCAGCGTCTATGACTTGAGAAGCGTTGAGAATTTGATAATTGAAATGTGTGTGTGTGTGATCGCAAGATGGCTTGAATGCTCAAACCAAACTGACAGAGTAATGGTGCACAAGAGCTTGAAATCTTGGATCCTTCAAATGGTTATGAAGGGTTTATTATATAGGAATTGGTGATGGAATGAACAGTTGAGATCAATCCCAGAGACAGGGAGAAGTACAATTGAGATCAAAAGGAACAGGAGAGGTCCTCAGTAATCTCCACCTCTTCATTTGGTAAAGAGGAGATAGGGTTTGGTTAACTAAAGAGCTAATTATGAGTTGCCTTTTTGAACTGAAGAGGTGGGCGAAGTTACCCATGTGGACTGGAGAGATGGGTGGAGTAACCCATGTGATGTAATTGGAGTTATCTCTTTGAAGATAAATGAATATTTAATTCATTTATTTAATAATTATTTTCCACATGTGAGATAATTGAATTATCTTTGATTAAGAATTGCTTTATTTGATGAAATTAAATTAATTTAATTGGAAGAATTTAATTAGTAAGTTTAAATATTTGAATTTAAACTATAGGAAATTGAGTTCAATTAATTAATTTAATGATAATTAATCAATTAAAGCTATTTAATTAAATACAATTAATTATTTAATTAATTTTGAGAATTGGATTAAATGATTTGGGGAATGAATTTTAGAAGAAAATAGATGATTAATTAATGATTAAAAAACTATTAATTAATAGATGAAAATTAGTGTTTTTAATGTAAAGTCGCAAGCCTGTCCATTTTAGGGTGTCTACAGAAACAATGTATATACATGTTTGAAACTTGTGTGAATTTTGGTTGTACAATTTGGCATAGAGATAAATTTGGTTGAACATGTTTGAAACTTGTGTTGAATTTTGGCTGAACATTGTATATACATGTTTGAAACTTGGTTGAAATATTGGTAGAACAGAGTATATACACGTTTGAAACTTGGTGATATTAATACTTATCTCAACTTGAATTTATGTCTTTAGGGGATGGTTTATTACTTATCTCAATGAATGTACATGCATGATATTGCAATAATTTGTTTGTATAGTTGATTAATTAGGACATGTCTTAAGGGGATGATTTAATACTTATCTCAAGTTGAATGTATGTCTTAAGGGGATGGTTTATTACTTATCTCAATGAATGTACATGCATGATATTGCAATAATTTTTTTGTATATTTGATTAATTAGGACATGTCTTAAAGGGATGATTTAATATTTATCTCAACTTGAATGTATGTATTAAGGGGATGGTTTATTACTTATCTCAATGAATGTACAAACATGATATTGAAATAATTTGTTTGTATAGTTGATTAATTAGGACATGTCTTAAGGGGATGATTTAATACTTATCTCAACTTGAATGTATGTCTTAAGGGGATGGTTTATTACTTATCTCAATGAATGTACATGCATGATATTGCAATAATCTGCTTGTGTAGTTGATTAACTAGGAAGCGTCTTAAAGGGATGATTTAATACTTACTCAACTTAAATATATGTATTAAGGGGATGGTTTATTACTTATCTCAATGAATGTACATGGATAATATTGAAATAATTTGTTTGTATAGATGATTAATTAGGAAACGTCTTAAGGGGATGATTTAATACTTATCTCAACTTGAATGTATGTCTTAAGGGGATGGTTTAATACTTATCTCAACTTGAATGTATGTCTTAAGGAAAATCTAGATGAAATAAATACAATAAAAACATATAGCTTCTACATCATCAAATACATATTATAAATTACATGTTAGACATATATATATATATATATATATATATATATATATATATTAGATCATCAAATCATAGATCAAGTATTTAATTGAATCAAACATAGATCAATTATATAACATGTAAATCCTCAAACATATCTATCAAAATTCTGCATATCAAATAATATCAAATGTAACATGTCAATCATCAAACATAGATCAAAAGTATACATATCAAAAAATATCAAATGTAACATGTCAATCATCAAACATAGATCAAAAGTCTATAGATCAAATAATATCAAATGTAACATGTCAATAAGACCTAGAGTCTATAGAAGAAATATAACATCAAATACATAATGTTTGTAGATAAAAAAACATATAAAGTGTCTCTAGAACAATGATGAAAGTGTCTATGTACTAGCTAGATGGATCGACAACCTAGGACTCATCATGACAACTCCTCACTAAGCAGTCCCCATCGTGACTGTCATGTTGTGAAGGATGTGTCAAACCCTATACAAATAAAGTGATATAAATTACATGTATATAAGAAATTAATATATATAAAGTGATATAAATTGTACATGTACACATCAATACAATTTAAAACTCACCTGTCCACTATTGATGTCATCATAAAGTGAGTACTGATGACATACACAATCAAACCCCAATGAAGGAGTAACAAGAGGCATCTCCCCCTAGAAAAATCATATATAATACACATGATATCATATCAATCAAATTAAAATAAGTACATTTACATGATATGAAAGTTTGCAAATTTATTTGTAACATTAAAGATAAGATTTACCTATGTAGATGGTGGCACGTGATAGTACTTAGACTCGCTATCCTCGATCATGTAAACCAAGGAATCAAGGTTTTGTTGGGCCTCCTCCATGCTCAACTCTACATCTATAACATAACTAGTCGGCACATGTACCACTATTGATGAATGTAGCTGACTGACCAAATGAGATGGCATGGAAGTCAAATCATCATGTGTCAGAAAATCCATGTAACCTGTAGTCATCATGTTGAAGTCAAAATCCTCAAGGCCAAAATTGCGCTACACTCATTGAAGGGTTTGTACGCTATGCCTCTCCCTCTGTAGAAATAGAGTGTTTCGTAGGTGTATCCTCATGGGCACTGCCACTATGGCCATAGTCTAGGTAATGAGAAGGATGTGGCTGAGCATATCTGATAGCACCCACACAAGCTCTAACATCTAATATGAGGATATCATGGTTTGCTTCTATAAATGCATAAGAATCCAAAAGATCCTCAGCCAAACTAGTTAATGTAACCCACACCATCTCTGTTGTGAGTCCCTCTGGGATGGCGAATAAAGGGATACCTTCTACACTATAGATTTCATCTAAGCCTACTAGAGGATGCTCCAAAAGATGATCTAGAGTGTCATTTAGACATCAAATACTGCCCAATATGATCATTAGTAGTTGTTGCAATGTCCCCAACTCTATAATCGCTCCTTGTAGCTGGGTGCTACGAACAACATCATCTATTGCATGACCCAAAGAATGAGCTATACTAGGTGCTCTCTAACCAACAATGGTCTGTGTGCTAGTAATGAAAAATTAGGTCAATGAAAAGAATCTCTATCAGCTAGTCTACCATGCCCTTGTCTCAAATATGGTGGAAAATTAGTGTAATTCATGACCCTCCCTAACTGAACCTCAACAAAAATTTGTTGTGCAAAATACAGTGGAATCTAGTCATTATTTGGATAACAACCATGGGAAGCAAGAAATCATAGGTATATCAATGTTTCCGTAGCTAGATCTTAACACCTACTAACCTGATAACCCTTCAAATACTTCTGATCCACATAAAATGGGAAACCTTCCTGTTTCAGGGTCTCTTTGGGCACTAAGCCATGTACCTCAAAAAGAGAGTTGCCTAAACAAACCTCTCATCTCTTCCTATGAAGTATGACCTCTATAGTGTCTTTTGAATAGGGAGTAGCACCATGAATGTCATCCCCAATTCTAATGAGGCTATCAAGTATTGAATGACAAGTATTCTTATACACACTAGAGCTACTAGCATTTTTTATAGACTCTTTCAATTTTTCTATTTCCTGGTTGGTTAAAGAAAATAGTTATTGAGGTGGAATCGGTGCATCTACCATGATGTCTAATCTATATATATTGGCACCGAAAAAAAATTGTTTACTATCAAATGAAGTCTATATATTTTTCCTAATTTAATTGAAAAATAATTAAAGTCTTTAACTATATTATATATACATAACACACACACACACACACACACACACACACACATATATATATGTATGTATGTATGTATATGTATACATACATACATACATACATACATATATATATATACATACATACATACAAATATATATATCATCTACATACATATTTTGGAATGTAAGATGATATACATATATATTCAAATGAAAGATAATCTATATATAAACATATATATGTATATATAAATATATGTATATATACATATATATATATGTATGTACATATATATATATGTGTATATATATATATATATGTATGTATGTATATATATATATATATGTATATATATATATATGTACATATATATATAGATATATGTACATATATATAGATATATGTACATATATATGTATATATATGTACATATATATGTATGTGTGTGTGTGTGTTAAAAGATCTATCCTTACAAAATAACCTTTTAATTGACTCTCGAATGACCCAGGTCAAAGACAAAATCAGAAACCAATAGTTGGATAGATTATCATTGAATTGATAATCTTCCTATGAATTAAGAGGTACAACTCCCTCTTAGATGATGTGCAATGAATTATTAAAATATTGAAATGCTTTTCACCGGAAAGCAATAAAGGCATACAACCATCTATTCATAAACATGAATAGATGTGAAAGATTTAAACATAGAAATAAAATAAATGCAATAAAATCGTATACAACTCATTCTCCCCACATTCACAAATGAAAAAAGAATAAGACTGTTCCCAAAGTCTGCAGAAGGGTGATAGTTAAAGATGCAAATGTTTCATCTTTAACACTTTTTCTCCAACTTGTTATCTTTGAATGACCGTGGAACCCTCTCCAAGTTCATGATTGCTTCACATTATTTGATGTAACTAACTTGGGGTCATCTTATTTCTTGTATATGTAACCTTTTAGCTAAATTTGGAGAGTCACCACATTATAGAAACCTTTCATCCATGAATCTTTGAATTTGGCCTGGCTCAACTCTCTGAATCATTATGAAAAAGTGAAGTGCATTGAACCTATCTGAACCAATGAACCTTGTTGAACCTGAGCCACTGCATTGAGCTGTCATGAGCCAAAATATGCCTATATTATCTTGATTGAACCAATTTGAACTTAGTTCAAAGGGGTTCAAGACTATTCTTAATAGATAAAAAAATCATGTGAGAAAGGATTAACATGGAGGAGACCCAAAATCTGAAATTTTAAATTGGGGTCTATATGGGGGCTGACATTGGCTCTACTAGCGGAATGCTTAAATGATACAAAAATAGAGAACTCCACCATTCTCTAGTTGAAAAGATGAGTGCCTTAAACCATTGGATAATAGATTCACAAAGAAATGGAATATAGGGATTTGTTTCCAGATGGTTGGAGGGGAGCAAGGCTAAACTAACAAGACAAAATGCCTAAACTAGACACAACCAAAAACTTATTTACAAGTATGTAGAGGTGAGAAGGTCTCACCATAGGAACTAGAGGTAAAGATTACTTACACAAATCCATCCACCGACTGGGAAAAGTATGAGCCCCTTCTGAACAAAGGTTGATGTTCAGATGTAATAGCCCATAAAAACTATCATTTAATGATCTCTTTGATGCTTGAGTTTAGACTCATGATATGCAGGGATTTGGAGAGAAAACATTCATTCGCAAAGAGCCATCTTTCATCATAAACTTATGTGTCCCCCAAAGTATTTTGCATAATATTCCCCAAGAAAGATTCTATTCCTAGTTGAAAAAAATAATGCTCAAAACTTTCTTAGAGAAAATTCACACCATTTTCACAATTGCTGCTACCAAGACTACCATTCTTCATATGATTTTTAACACTTGGGTTGGTCTTGGTATAGAAGGAAATTTTATCAAGCATAGGATCGAATCTCATATAGGTATTTCCTTCATTCCTATCAAGAATCAAACTATCACAAAACATGCAACACATTTCATCTTCCCCTTTTCCCATTGTATCATCACATTCTTCAGCCCCATTTTTAGTAGCATTAAATTCAAGGAAGTGAAACAGAGAAACTCCAATCAACACCATACTTTCAGCCTAGATTAAATCAATACCTTGATTATGCATAGAGGAATTCTCTTGTTTGATAGCTGATAGAAATTTGCATATGATTTATTCTTCTTGAACAAGGTAAATGTGGTCCAACATTTTAGTTGAGCTATCCTCTTGCTGAAATTTTACTTCAGAATTTCCTTCTTTGATTAGATTTTTACAAAGAGAGGAATCCTTATCAAAACCTGCCTTTTCTTGATTGCTAACAACAACTTCATTATGAAGAAAAAGAAGAGTTTCATCTTCACAACAAAATGTTTCTATCATAGGATCATTATAGTCTTTAGAGCATAAAGAAACACTTCCCTCAATATCTTCCATAAACTTGAAATTTTCATACTCTGACAAGCTATTAAGTTGAAAGGACTCATTAATAGAATCCATAAAAGTGACATGATTTTCACTGTTCCCAAATCTAAAATTTTCTACATCAGGAGAAATGAATTTTTTTGACAAACCTTTGTCATTGCTTCTCATAGATCCTTTCATGTCACCTTGGTTGTTCTTGCCTGATGATGTCTAATCTTCTTGAGGTTGGATGATTTCTATTTGGGCCTCTTGTTCACTTAAAATTGGGTAATTACAAGAAATGAAATGAGATGAAATGACTGGGGCTTCATTATCATCTACCTCTAACTCTTTCTTCAACTAAAAAACTTTATTTTCAAACCCTTGGAGATATTTTATCTTATGGAACCTTAACCAGGGACTTCTCCACAAGAACTTATGGATGCATGATCATCTTCCAGCCTAATTTTATTCCTAACAGCCCGAGAGATACTTTCTTTGAAACTATCCAAGAACTCGTGCAACACTTTTCCATCTGCCTGATATATTTCCATGAAAGGGGGATTAGGCCTTATCTTTTTCATGATCTTTATATTTTGCATGGTCATCTATAGAGTCACCAATCTCCTATAAAAAGAGATGTTGAGCGTTATTTTTACACAAGCCAACTTTCTAGGATCTTGAGATTCAATTTCCTCTCTTGAAAGAATAATGAATTTATTCCCAACGTTCTCCGGGGTCAGGTCACAACCTTCTTGGTTACTCTATTAAAGAGAAATGTGAATGTTCATGAGGAGGCCTTTGCTGGTATGTTCAAGACATCAAACTAGAAAACAATCTTTAGTACTATTTTTGGGGTTTTCCATTTTAACAATATTTTTGATTAACTAAAAGTGCAATTTTGTATTTCAAGATGATTAATTTCAGATTTAAGATATAATTCAAAGGAGCAAGGTAACAAGAAATAAAGAAAATTATTGAAATGAAATCCTATAGACATAAACTTCTGTAAACCTTTCCTTGCAAATTGAATGATGGAGAGATTTGGAACAAACCCAAGAGGTACAAATCAGAAAAAGTTGTAATTCTATACCCAATGGATGCAAGCATTTGGAGAGAAGATGAATTCACTCGTGTAAGATATTAAAAATCTATCAAATCATGAAACCACCAAGATGTGTGCACCCATAAGATGGATTTATTGTTAAGCCCAATAGATGATCCATTCCACGCATTTGTCACAACAAGGTAGATAGACAAAAACAAACTCCAACTAAGGTAAACGTGAATTTGAAACACAACAAAACACAAGGCTCTTTGAAAATAATGAGTAATGTATGCACACATTCACCAATTCCTGTAGATGGAAGAAATTAACACATCATGAATAAAGCACAAAATGTAGATATTTATTGCATAAAGAATTCAACCCTATTACATTGATTTGATTACAATATATAGATTTTTTGATCTACCAACTCTGAATGTCAAAATTAGGGTATAAGAGAGTCTAAATTTATGAAAATAAAATAAAACTAAAGCTTTTCTGAAATGAAAGTATTGCTAACTGATACTAAATAGCTTACATGGATGTTAAATCCATTTACAATTAGTTTTTCCATGCAAGAGGGACCAAACTTGTCAAGAAAAGAAAGAGAAAGAAGATAGGATTTCTTCTGAGAACTTGGAGTCTTCTTCTTGATTCTTGGAGTTATTCCTTTGAATATTCATTTGGAGGTTCTTCTTGTAGTGGGAACTAATAGGGGACCCTTAGTTCTTCCAAAATGAACTCAAGTTAACCATCAATATGATTTGGAGTTCAAATTCCATGCAAAAGGGTGATCTCGCTGGAAACACTCGGAATTTTGACCCCTGACCTCTACTCTGAAGTCTTAAGTGCCCAAAATTTGCTAAGTGTCAAACCACCCTGAAGGTCTAAAATTTTTAGCCCTCTTAGAGGCTGAAAGGCCAAAAAATATGGAAGGTCAAAAGACTAAAAATTGGGAGGCCAAAAGGCCGAAAATTGCATTGCCTGAGGGGGCCGAAAGGTCGAGAGGCCAAAAGGCTGAAACTTACCTTTTGTTAAAATTTTCTAAGTGTTGAAACTGTTTTCCCCAAAATGCTTAAGGTTTCTAAGGAGTTAGTTTAGGAATACTTCTGGATCTACAGTCCGAAGCCTCTATATGATCTCCTGAACTTCCTCGTAGTTCATCTCCTTCCTTTTTACCTTATTGACCTTTCGTTCTTGCTTCTCTTTAAATACAGTCAATTTGGAAGCATAGAATTGGATCTCTTCTTCATTTTTGGACATCTTTAACATCTCTTCTTTTGAATAGAATAGTTGTTGTAAGGCCTCCTTGGTATTGATACCTTCCAAAATATCTCTAAACTATTGGACCAGTTTTTTTGATGGCTATAATATATGCTTATCTTCATCTTAGTACAAGTCTAGGCCAATTCCTGTGAAGAAAAAATTTATTCTACCCACTCCAAGACCTCTTTCTAGTTTTCCAATATGGAGGCTTGACATTTCTTATATACCTTAATGATCTTGGCAATCCATTTGATCCAGTTCTTGAACTTGTTGATCTCTTCACCTTCATATATTTTTACCAATATCTGGAAACATTGTTTCTTGATTATTTATGGGTCTTGTAGGGTGACTTTCCATTTTTCTATCTCAGAATCCAGACTGTCTTCATTCTCCATCAAGACTATTAAATTTTTAGCTTCAAAAAAAATGACCCTGTAAGGCTTATATAACTGTTTGATGGCCTCTTCTCTATACTGCTCAAACTATCCTTTCCAATCTGCACTTTCTTGGATAAAAGACGGGGTCAAACTTGTCGACAAGTCTAGGGTGTTCCTTTTTTCCAATGCTGCATGTAATGAGGCCTCCGAGCAACTTGGGTCAATAGGAACAACCATCTTGTGAATGAAATTATTCAAAGCTTGATTTTGTTCTGTCAAGAATTTTATGGTTTCCTCGTCCTTACTCAAGAACCCTAGAGCATGCTTAAGCCCTAAGGCTACCAGTGTTTTTCTCCTTTCCCTGGTGGGCTCCCCAAAATCCACCTCTTCAAATGTGTAATCTTCGAGAGTTTCTTGTTTTTGAGAGGTGCTAGTAGAAGGAACTGCAACTTCTACCTTCCAGCGACCCCTAGTGTCTTGGGTGACATAGGACATTGTCCGTGTTGATAATGTGACCCCTATTTGGTGGAAGGATTTACCTAAAGATGCCATATTTGTATCTTCCCCTTCATCCTCATCTATGTAATTTCTCTTCCTCAAGTGAATCTCTTTAGTGAACCAGGTAGGTTTACTAAATGCGGTGACTGGCTCATATGGGGAAACATGAAGGACTGAATCCAAGTTTTGGGATCTCGGGGTTACTACTTTATCTTACCCTTCTTCTTGTTCCTTTCCCTGTTCAACCTCTCCCTCATTCATTAATTCTCCTTTTCCTTCTCTTTCTTTCTTTCCATCTTCTACTTTTTCTTCTTCTACTTCCTTATCGTGTTTTTCCTTGTCTTGGTCCTCATCTCCTGAGGAGCTGATCAACACTTCCGTATTAAAACCGGTCATGGATTTCAGTGTCATTCTAAAAAGTGACATGGCTTCTACACTTCAGAACCCTCTAGGGGTTGGGATGGATAAATTCAAAGAGTGATGGTGGTGGAGTAGGTATAGGAAGAGTTGGAATGGGAAGTGGGAGAGTGGTAGTTGGAGGTGGAGTTGGTGTCAGAGTTGGGATAAATGGTGGTGGAGTAGGAATTGGAGGTGAGAGAGTAGTTGGTGGAGTGGGAATGTGAGGAGGTGGAGTGGTAGGGGGAGTCTCTCCCATGGCCTTATCCCCTATTATGTCTTGGGCTATTGGGGCATCTTGATTTTTAGGCCCTTGGTCTATGTTAGAGCCCACCTCTGTGATAGGAACATAAAGCGCTAGATTGGTGAACTGAGTGGGAGGTGGAGTGAGGGTCACCTAGGTCTAGAAGAGTGATGGAGATCCCATTTAATACCCTTTTTCACTATCTGATGTGTCTTTCCCTTGGTCCAAAAATCCCTCTAGACCTTCAAAGTTAGATGTCTAGAATTCATCTGATCCTAAGGCCTCCAAAGGATTCTCTTGTTCCTTAGGGTCCTCTTTATGTTTCTTGGTAGTTTCTTTTTCCTTCCTCTTTTGAGATCTTGTCCTTTTGACCAGAGGTACTTCTTCTTCTTCTAGTTCTTCCTGTGAGGTTTATAATCGGGGAGATGCAAAAGCTCTCTTTCTTTTATACATTTTCTTACCCTTTTTGGTAGTAGGAGAAGGTTGGCTAGAAGTGGAAGGGCCTTCATCTTGTGGGGACCATGATGATTGCACTGGAGGATCTATTTATCCTTTTATTATAGTCTTTAGAGCTTTGTGCCTCGGATTTGACCCATACTCTACCGCGCAATCATGGCCATAAACTATGCTTGGCTTTTGTGGTGGCACTTTCTTATATTTTGGCATGGTATTTTTCTCCCCATACTGTTTATCCACCTTCTTAGGTGGATCCATTAATGTCTTCATCAGGATTGGATCCATCTTATAAGGCCTTTGGATCCAATTTTTTATTGTTCGGAGCACATGCCTAGCTTAGAACTCAATGTCATCATTCTCATCTTTATCAACTTCGGCATTCATGATGGGCCTATCAAATATCTTATCGAAAGTGTAAATTTCCTCTAATACCCTTTCTGAATCATTCTACCAAATATTTGGGGAAATTGAGGTCTTCAAAGTATTGTGTGTAAGGGTAAGGGACATCCTGCAATAGTCACTGATCTTGACCTCATGATCATCTACACAATTGATCCAGTGATCTTCAAGATGTGGTTCATAGATATAGAATCTACCAATGATGTGGTTACATGTACCTATTAGGTCAAACTTGGGTCAGACTATTTTGTAAAGCTGAAGTGGGCATTCATCCCATTCGAAGGGAAAGGATTTGAAAACCTTCATATCCTAGATGGTGTATGGGCCTAGAAGATTAGGGAAGTCCCAGTAATGTTTCTTCTTGTGCTTTATATTCTCATAGGCATTAGTGAGCTTTCTGGCCATTTCTAAAGTGATTATCCAATCAAATGGATATCTGGGTAACTTTTGTGGTTTCAAAGTAGACCCTGCCACCTGGATGTATGTGAATGTCTTATATTGTATGTAGTAGGCCCTAATGGCCCTCACCTTGGCAGTCGCTTCCTCTAACATCCTTTTCGCAAAATCACCTTCAATGGATCGGATGATTGCAAAGATGAAAACATCATTGACTATCCTGTAGTCAGGACTGTCTTCTGACATGCTTGTCCTTTTCATTAGTTGTGGGTATACAATGTGGAGCCAGGTGTTTGGATCATTTATGCTCCCCCTCTTGGTTAGTCCTGGGTAGTTTTATTGTGCTTCTAATAAGTGTACCATGTAGGTACTCATATAGAATTTGGGGTTGTACTTTACTGCAACCAGTTGTTCATCCAACCTGTCACTAATGATGGTTCCCCAACTGAACCTAAACTTATGGCCTTTGATCTTCTCTATTAGGAGGATCATCCAATTCTCTAGCTGGATAGACTTAGGTAAGCCATATACCTAGCTTATCTGCCTAAATATCATCTTTCATGTACCCCCTCTTGAGGTATATCTTATCCAGTTTGTTTTTTGGGAGAGGTTGTTCGAGGTAGTTTTTATTGACAATGTCATATGCCTCTTCTCCTTTGTTGTTGAACCATTTGCTGCCTTTCTCGATGAATAATTCATAGAACTTATCTATACCTTTATGGAGTTGGAAGACCTCTTCTATGATATCTGGTCTAATGTCCAGTACCACCTATCCCTCTATATTCTAGACCACCCTTTTATCTGAGTCATAGTGGTTCGCCAAGGTCATGATTAGCTCAGATGATGTGATAGCCCTAGATGGGCTGCTGCATTGACTAGGCCTGACAGGACTAGTGAGGTGCAGTCCTCAGATCTCCCAGCTGGTTGGGAACATCTCATTAGAAATTGATCCCAATGTACATTTCTGATGTCAGTATCAGTGATCTCAATGTGTTTGTTGCCAATCTTCGAAGGGAGGGTGTTCCCCTTGTATAGGTACTTCATTGGTGATGCATTTCATTTCTCAGGCATTCCTGCAAGGAATATGCAAGTATCAATGTTTTATTTGAAGAAGAAACTAAAAAAAATAGGAAAGAACTGATTAATCTAGGAAAATAGAAGTAAAAATCTCTTTAAGTATCCAGAAACATAGATTTTGCACTTTCAGCGTGTGAAAGTCCAAAAGAGTTCTTTGGACTTCAAAAGTTTGAACGGGATCTCAGACTCTGAAATTTCAAAATATGCAAGGCAGACAACACTTATGTAGATTTAGACTAGTCGGTGTTTTGGATGTCTCAGAGGTCCGAAATGCCAAAAATGGCTGAATCTCCGAGGAGCACTTGGGCGACAGATGCGACCTATTTTTTGGCATTTTGGAGGTCAAAAACCTATGACGATGAGTCGTGATAGAAGAAAAAAGGAAACCCTAAAGAGGGCAAATGCAAAAAATTCCCAGAACTGACAAGACTAGGAGAGGCCTCCCCCACAAGGCTAAGGGTGCAAAGAAAAACCTAAATATTTGGGGGGAGGCACACTAGACCGAACAAACACCAAAAAAATGTAAAAAAACCTAAACGCTAATAGCAAAGAAACAAGGAAAATGATGAGAAAACCTACCTCGAGGGATAGGAGTGGAAGACATGGGCAAGAGGCAGCAGATGGAGAGCAAAAAACCCAAGAGGAGAAAAATCAATGAAATGGAAAAGTCATGGGGAGCTCAAAAGACATCTGAGAACCAAAATGCAAAGTGTTTCATTTAGGGCCTTAAACCATTATATAGCCCAGGGGGAGGATGTCAGCACTTTTTAGTGTTTCAACGTCTGAAACACTAAAATTCCATAGGTAGACACTTTCGGCCTTTCGGTGGTTTTAGAGGCCAAAAACACCGAAAGGGATGAGCTTCAACCTTTTGGCCATTTTGGAATTTCAGAGGACTTGAGGTTCTCCAAATCATTGAAAGGGAAAAAGGGCCAAAAAAAAGTCTTGACTTTTTTAAAAATGCCGATAATGAGACCCATTTGTGAGGGACTAGGAAAGGGGTAGACTCAAAAGACCAAAAGACAAAAAAAAGGGGGGTCCCCATGGCTAGAGGACCAAAATGGGGTGTGTGTTGTGGACCCACAATAAATAGCCCTGACAAAAGGAGGAATGACCAAGGTATTTCTTCATCATCAAGACTCTTCCAGGTTGTAATTTTTTGGTAGAACAGAAACCAAGAGACATATGAGTTAACAATCTTTCAATGACTTCCAACTCTGAAGTTTCTACTATTCTCCCTAGTGTGTGTTCACATGTATTTATTCCTTTTCCTTCGATTTCAGTAGCCCAAACATTCGTCAGTTGTTCCCAACCTTCACCATGTAGACCAGGGCTTCCCGAAAAGAGCTTTGTTGCCAGTTAAGCAATCATAGCCCCAAATTTTTTTTCCTTGAATCCCAAGTATAACCTTTCTCTATCGCTAGCTAGATGTTCATAGCCCTGGTAGAAATTTTCATAGTCACCCTAATCTACTTTGTCTACTAGGATGTATCCTTTTGCTTAAGAGTTATTTTTCTTTGGTCAATTGTTCTTATCTTTATCTAGGTACATGAAATATCTCCCTCTTGGATGTATGTTTATTCCATGCATTCAGGCCATATTTTCTTCTCTAATTGATCTAAGTAGTGATTAGGTAGTGCTACCCAGATTCCACACTCGTGACCTCTTCGGGAAACTTTTCTTTTTGTGTTCTCATTTTCTTTGTTCAGCCTTTTCTCTTCTTTTTTTTTTCCACTACCTTCACATTCATTCAGACTTGGGTTTTGGGATCGGTGGGTACCCAAATCCACACACTAATTTTGGTTGCAACTGATAGATGCTTGAGAAACCAACATTCTCAGGTGTTTTTTCTTAATATGTTTTGGTGATTAGGATGACCGAGCTTTCAACCTCTTCCTATTTTCCAATGATAGATGCCACCACTTTTTCTTTTGGAGTGTTCTTTGTGCTATATGTTGCCTTGGATAATTCGACTAAGAAATACCTCTACTCCTATTTAAGAACCACTTGGAATGAACCCAAGACACACTTGACCCAAAGAAAAATGAGCCCTGAAAAAAGGAGGAACGACCACGGACGGAAGAAAGGACTGACGACGGGGACAACAAAGAAGAAAAGAAAACAAAGAAAGAAAAAAGGATTATGATACAAGGGACGAAAGGCAGTCCCGCTTAGGATCCAAAATAATGTTTGAGAAATTTCCCATTGACTAGAAATGGGGTCAACTCTCCATCTAAGGTGCTGATCCTAAAAGTGTTCTCCCCCAAGATTTTTGATATCTGATAAGGGCCTGTCCACAATTTTTGGAATTTGGTGTGGCTGCTTGACTTTTCTTTTGCCTTATCCTACATGAGGATAAGGTTAGAGAACTTGAAGGATTTAATGGTGTCTCTCTTGTCAAACCACCTCTTTACAATGTCATGGTGCTTTGACACATGCTCCAGGGCCAATGTTCATTTCTCCTCCAGGTTGAGGAGATTCATGAGTCTGACTTGTACTCGATCTTCGCCTCCCACGTATTGGTCCATAAATCTCAAAATTGGGATTTTCAAGTTCATAGGGAAGACTAGCTACAAGCCATAAAATAGTTGGTATGGGGATGTCCCTAGAGAGTTCTTGATCCTCACCCGTTCGGTCCATAGGACATATTTCAGTTGTGTATGTGAATCCTGGAGATTGCATCTAGGAGATGTTTGATCACTGTTGTCAAGTTCTTGTTGGTAGACTCTGCTACTCCATTTCCTTGTGGATAATAGTTAGAGGAGAATTTGAGGATTACATGGTTTTTGAAGGCCCATTGCATGAGTGAGGTAGAGGAGAAAGAGGGAGCATTGTCACATACCAGATAGAATGCCATTCCAAACCTAGTTATGATGTGCTCCTCTAGGAACTTGGTTACACTCTCCATGGTGCAATTTTTTAGTTCTTCAGCTTCCATCTAGCGTGTGCAGTAATTAGTGGATATGAGAATAAACTTGTGTCCTGCAGACAAAGGGGGGTTAATCACTCTAACAAAATCTAAGACCCATTGGGCGAATGGAAGTACCTCATATACCGGTTGTAGGGGCAATGCTGGATTTCTCTCTCAGGTGGCACTCATTTGGCAAGTGTGGCATGATCTCACATTCTTTCCAATGTCTTTGAATATTTTTGGCTAGAAATATCCTGCTCTTAATATTTGGTGAGCAATTGCTTCATCTGAACTGTGCCCTATCCCATATTTGTCATGAAAATCTTGTAGGATGTGTTTTTCCTCCAGCCTATCCAGACACCTGAGGTACAAACCCCCATAATTGTGTTTATAAAACTGGCCATTCTTTAGCATGTAGGACATGCTTTTGATTTTTAGAGCTCTTCTTTTTGAACCATTCATCCCCTCTAGGCAGTGATTGTGTAGCAGGTAGTAAACTATGTCTTGGTACCATATATTGGTAATCACACCTTGATTGGTGTAGGTCTGACACACCAGACCTTCTTCAACTTCAGAGATCAAATTTGTTAGGCCTTGGCCTCTCACTAATTTCATCAGTTGGATATCTAGGTCAAACTCTTGTAGGATTTCCATCCATTTCTCTCTTCTCTCTCCCAACTCATTCTGCATTAGAAGAGACTTGACAACCATGTCAAGGACTATCCCGAAGACCTTGCTCCTCAAGATGTAGTGTCAGAATTTATTTACTTCTTTGATGAGGGTAAAATACTATTTATCCAAGTTGGGGTACCTGATTTGAGCATCCTTAAAGGGGAAACTCATGAAGGCTATAGATCTTTCTTCTTCACTACCCTTCTTCTATGTTAGGATGCCTATGGATGATTGTTCAGATGCAAAAGAATAGACCTTGAAGGGTATGGTATAGTCGGGACTGACGAGGACTGGGGTCGTGGCAATGGCACTTTTTATTTCCTCAAAATATTTCTTTACTTGGATAGTCCATTCAATCTTGGCATCCTTTTTGCACATGTCGTTCAATGGCTTTACTATCTCCGCAAAGCCGCTGATGAACTTCCTTACGAAGTTAATCTTCTCAAATAAATATTTCAAATCTTTGCGGCTGTTGGGAAATGTCAACTTTAGGATAGCTTCCAGCCTTTTGGGGTCTATGACTATCCCATCCCCTTAAATTATGTGTCCCAACAACTTCCCTTCAATTACCCCAAACATGCATTTCTTGGGATTGAGAGAAATGCCATATTTCTTGCACCTTTTCATGCATTTTATGAGGTCATCTATGTGGTCATCTCTTTGTTTCAAAAATACTGTGAGGTCATCCATGTAAATTATAATTCACTTCCCAACTAACCCTTTGAAATCTATGTCCATTTCCCTTTGGAAAGTAGCCCTGAAATTTATCAGACCGAAGGGAATCTGTCGGTAGGCAAAGGTTCCCCATTTTGTTCTAAATGTTGTTTTCAACCTGTCCTCTTCCTACGCTATTACTTGATTGTATCCTGAGTAACCATCTAGAAAGTACATCATTTTGGATCTGTTGACTATCTGTAATACTTCGTCAAGAGACAGGAGTGGGTAGTTGTCCTTTTGGGAGGATTTGTTTAGGTTTTGAAAGTCCACGCATAACCTAATCTCACCAGTCTTCTTTCTTACTAGTACCAAGTTTGCGACCCATGTGGAATGTCGAATTGGAAAAATGATTTTGGCATCTAGTAACTTTTGGACTTCCTTTTGGATCAAGGGCTCCATAGTAAGGTTCATGAGCCTTTGGCATTGTCTAAAGGGTTTGGAATCTATTTTTAGAGTGATGTTGTGTACTATGATTGAGGTATCATACATCTTCAATTCTTCATAGCTCTAGGCTATAAAATCCTAATATTTGGTGAGGAGTTGGACCATTTTCTCCTTTTCTTCTTTGGTAACCACTTTGCCAATGTGAACCTCTCTTGCTTATTCCTCCATTCCAAGGTTGTATGTCTTGCATTCTTTACCATCGGGAGTTACGTATGGACATCTCTTTATGGTAGTCCCATCACTATCAAAAATCCTTTCCATGTCTACCATCCCCTTTGGTATAGCATCAATCCTTAAGTTTATGATTCCATGGTCATCAAGATCCTCAGGGTTGACTACTTATTCTTCTTCTTCTTCCTCCTTCCTTTCATCTATGATCTATTTTTTGAACACGCTAGTGCACATAATGAACTCAAGGATGTGTTGATCATCTTGGAAGACTTGGAAATTAGTGATGTTATCTGGGATGGCCAGTGCTGCAATGAGTTCAATACAAAAATTCTTTAGCTTCGACTTCTCCATTGGATGTAAGGAATTGGTGGATATAGTTAGGGAGCTAGAAACAACGTTCTTTCTCCATGGGATGGATTGGATGTTGAAGGCTTCAAAGTCATTGATCAAATCCCATGCCCTATTTTGGTAGGCTGAGAGCCTCTTATCGTTGCAAGAATACTGACTGTGGATTTTCTTGACGATGAATTGTGAATCTCCTTCCACCATTAAGGCCTTTATTCCTTTCTCATGGGCCTGGAGGAGTCCACGGATCAATGCTTCATACTCTACAACATTGTTAGTGCATAGAAATTGCAATCTGTATGCAGCATAACAAGACTTAGCTCTTAGGTTTATGAGTTTGATCCCTGCACCTACTCCTTGTTTACACCTAGAGCCGTCGAAGATTATTTTCCATATCTCTTGTTTCTTAGTGGGGCTGGACTTGGTGGGGACTTTCTTAGTGAAACCCGTGGTTTTGGTCTTTTGTTCCTTACCTTCATCACTATCTGAGGAAGTTGATTATTCTTTCCATGTCCTCTGGATACATCCGGGTTCAGATATTTCAGCAACTTTACTATTTCTATCCCCTAGTAACCCCTTGTAGGGAAGACATGCTCCATCATCCAATGTGCTTGAGTCACTAAGTAT
Organism: Thuja plicata; assembly: GCA_018584345.1. Taxonomy (NCBI): domain Eukaryota; kingdom Viridiplantae; phylum Streptophyta; class Pinopsida; order Cupressales; family Cupressaceae; genus Thuja; species Thuja plicata. The sequence goes on along the minus strand of MU226400.1, from coordinate 9,821,889 downwards.
GTTTAGGGAAGGTCTTTTGTTGTTGGAGTCTGACTCACTATCCTAACTTTGGTTTGGGTGTCTAGATTGACTGGGCTCTCTTCCTTTGGAAAGGTATTTCTCTTATCTGTCACCTTAGGGCTATCTTTTTTCATCACAGGTTCTTCCAGTACCTTCTTTGGTAAGGTGATCTGGTTTAATATTCATGATAACACCTCCTGGGATCTGGGGCATGTGAACTCTAAATGGCTTGTTTGGCATAATCGACAATATCTCGGTAGTAATAAGATGTTGGGATCGACATCTCATCCCAGATGCCTTAGGCTTGTTGTCATACTCTCAATAAAACTTCTAAAGATGTTGTCACTGATGGGTAACTCAAGGAGGCCCTGGATGGGACTATGGCCTGAGTCTTCTCCTTCTCAGATTTGAAACATGAGGAAGTCATCCATCTGATAAGTTCCTAAGTTAGTTTGTGTGAAAATAACTTGATTGGGAGCATTATATTTTGTGATCATCCTTTTCAGTTTTAACTCTGCATCTATATTGATCTGATTGTTCAATCCTCTCCATGGAAACCAGAGTTGAGTGAAATTTGTAGACAACCATCCCCTCAGACATCTGGTCCATTCTCGGCTTAACAACATTCCATAGGTTTTAGGGATGTCTACTATATGCACATCAATACGCTCTTGTATCCTTGGATCTACAACCAACTAAATTTGTACATCTTTGAGCATGCTGATTACTTTGACTTCAATTTTATCTAGTTATATTACTACTCAGTTCGTTATTTTGGGCACCATCCCCATTTTTTGACAAATCAAAAAGGGCATGACGTTGCATGATGCTCATGAATCAATCAAACAGTTGTGTAAATTCATCCCAAACATCCGCAAATTGAGTAGGAAAGGTGGTACCTCCATCTTGTCTTTGAACATCATGGGAAAAGCCTCAGAAGTGTTGACATTGGATGTGGGTGCTCTTGTACTTCTAGTTGACGGACCATGCTTTGAATGGTCCAAAGACTTTAAAAGGGATTCCTTTTGAGATGGGAAACCTTACAGTAATTCAAACATAGATATGTTCACTTTGGTCTTCTTCAACTCTTCGACTGAACTATATTTTTCACTTGAACATGCTGCACTCCTTCAACCAACAAATGCATTTGGGGGAAGAGTCATAGGAGCACTCAGCCCTTTAGGAGGCATGGGATTGTTGCTAGCCTGAGGGTCTGGGGGATTTGGTTGTTTACTTGGAGGTATACCTTCAGTGAGAGGATCTTTCCTACTTCATAGATTATACAAATTTTGGTGATCCTTTTGGAAGGCATGTACTTTAGAGTATTCAAGTTCATCGTCTTTCTGAAATGGGAACATGAACTTTTCTTGTTTTGTGTATGTATGCAAACCTTCTCCATTTCTACACTCATAAGAATCGAACATCATGGCATTGAAATGAACGGGTGGCTCATAGATATTTTGAGTATGATGGTTGTAGGAGATGCCTCTGTATCCTTCATGGCCTTGGTATGAGTTTTGAGCCCCAACAAAATTTGCTTCTAAAGCTTCATATGTGTTTGCATTAACCATGGGGATGCTACCATTTATCAGTCGGGTGTTCCATGGCCTATTGGGCTGTATCTGCTAGAATGGTTTCTCTTGTGTGTTTTTTTTGTAGGTATTGAAACCTCGATTCAAATTATGAGGATAGGCATTCAGACCAGAAAATGTCCGTTGGTATCCACCTTGGTTTTGGGATGGATTTAAATTCATCGTAGTGAGCTCACTTGTGAGTTGTGACAAGGTTTTCTTCATGATGTCTAGCTCAGAAGCCATGAGAGTATCAGGTTCGGTTTAGGGAACAACTCTTTTCTCTACAAATGCTCCCTTATGAGCTTTGTAGCCCGGGTAGGTGATGGATGGTGGCAAGGCTGCAAATAGTTGTAGCGGAATTGGATTCATTGATGGCATGTGGGTGGCGAGAGTTTGACTATTTGCTGCAAATGGATGTGGGGCAGTAGTGTTGTTAGCAATGGGCATGGCTGAAAAGTTCCCTTCTTGCAAATCCATTTGTTGTGTAAATGTAATGGCTTCATTGTACACCTTTTCCATTGTGTCTCTATCTGTAGGGGGGAGTCTTCTTAGGAAAATTGAGGTGAAGGGATCCAAAGATTTAAGATAAACTTGTATGACAGTTGCCTCTGGTATGGTGTAAGGAGCTTCCAAATTTTCATGCATTTTATGGAAGCGATGGTTGAACATGGTGATGGGCTCCTTAGGATCTTTTCTAATTGTAATGAATTGGTGGTGCATTGCAGCTGGATCCACGTATAATTTGAATTGGTTGAGATAATTTGGTTTCAATTTCATTCCATGTAGAGATAGATCCCCTTGGTAAATTAAGGTACCATTTGTACACAAACTCTCCCAAAGTGTAAGTGAAAATATGACAGACAACATCCTAGTGGGAAATCTCCTTGTGGTTGAAAATTTCTTTGAAGGCACAGATGTTATCTTCTGCTATTCTTGATTTGCCATATATGAAACATGTGCAAAACCTTTCCAGATTCTTGGGCAGTTCGTGAAGCTGTCCAACAAAATTAAATGGTGAACTTTGTGTATTGGTGAATAAAGCCATTAGATGAGGTTGTTGCAAATTCTAATTTTGCAAGTTTTGATTTTTATTTATGGTTGTGGGAAGATTTGGGACAGCAATGTATGATTGTTGTCCAAGAAGATTTTGTGGCTCAATGGGATGGTGAGAGGAGTTCTCCTTTGTTTTCCCTTTGTCACTGTGAGGTCTACGATGGTGAGTGAGTTCAATGAACTCACTTCTTTTTGGAGATGATCTAAGCACTCGCTCGAACCTCTCTAGAGAAATGGATCCAATGTTTTCAAGATTTGCAGTCTTGTGGCCCTCTTTCTAGTGCCACTTATGTTGAGTGTTTTTTTTACACAAGCCAACTTGATAGGATCTTGAGACTCAATTTCCTCAATTCAAAGAATAACGAATTTATTCCCAACATTCTTTGGGGCCAGGTCACAACCTTCTTTGTTAGTTAGTTGAAGATAAATGTGAATGTTCATGAGGAGGCCTTTGATGGTACGTTCAAGACATCAAATTGCAAAACAATCTTTAGTATTGTTTTTGGGGTTTTCCATTTTAACAATATTTTTGATTAACTAAAAGTGCCATTTTGTATTTCAAGATGATTACTTTCAGATTTAAGATAGAATTCAAAGGAGCAAGGTAACAAGAAATAAAGAAAATTAATGAAACAAAATCCTATGGACATAAACTGCTGTAAACCTTTCCTTGAGAATTGAATTATGGAGAGCTTTGGAACAAACCCAAGAGGTACAAATTAGACAAAGTCACAATTCTATACCCAATGGATGCAAGCGTTTGGAGAGAAGATGAATTCACTCATGCAAGATATTTAAAATCTATCAAATCATGAAGCCACCAAGATGTGCACACCCATGAGATGGATTTATCATTAATTCCAATAGATGATCCCTTCCACACATTTGTCACAGCAAGGTAGATAGACAACAACAAACTCCAACTAAGGTAAACACGAATTCAAAACAAAACAAAACACAAGGCTCTTTGAAAATAATGACTAATGTATGCACACATTCACCAATTTGCATAGATGGCAGAAATTAACACACCATGAATGAAGCACCAGATGTAGATCTTTATTGCATTAATAATTCAACCCTATTGCATTGATTTGATTATAATATATAGATTTTTTGATCTATCAACTTTGAATGCCAAAATTAGGGCATCAGAGAGTCTAAATTTATGAAAATAAACTAAAACTAAAGCTTTGTTGAAAAGAAACTATTGCTAACTAATAATAAATAGATTGCATGGATTTTATATCCATTTACAAATAGTTTTTCCATGCAAGAGGGACCAAACTTGTCAAGAAAAGAAAGAGATAGAAGATAGGGTTTCTTCTAAGAACTTGGAGTCTTCTTCTTGATTCTTGGAGTTCTTCCTTGGAATCTTCATTTGGAGGTTCTTCTTGTAGTGGGAACTAATAGGGGACCCTTATTCCTTCCAAAAAAAACTCAAGTTAACCATCAATCTGATCTGGAATTCAACTGCCATGCAAAAAGGTGATCTCACTGAGAACACTCAGAATTTTGACCCCCGGCCTCTACTTCAAAGTCTTAAGTGCCCAAAATTTTCTAAGTGTCTAACCACCCTGAAGGTTTAAAAGTTTCGGCCCTCTTAGAGGCCGAAAGGATGAAAAATATGGAAGGCCAAAATGTTGAAAATTGGGAGGCCGAAAGGCCGAAACCTGCCTTTGGTTAAAATTTGCTAAGTGCTGAGACTATTTTCCCCAAATTCTTAAGGGGTCCAAGGAGTCAGTTTGGGAAGACTTCTAGATATGCATCCCAGAGCCTCTATATGATCTCTTGAACTTCCTCGTAGTTCATCTCCATCATTTTTACCTTATTGACCTTTCGTTCTTTCTTCTCTTTAAATACAATCAATTCGAAAGCGAAGAAATGGATCTCTTCTTCATGTTCAAACATACTTAACATCTCTTATTTCGAATAGAATAGTTGTTGTAAGGCCTCCTTGGTAATGATACCTGCCAGAATATCCCTGAACTATTGGACCACTTCTTTTCTTGGCTGTAAGATATGTTTATCTTCATCTCAGTACAAGTCTAGGCCAATTCCTGTGAAGAAAACATCTATTTCTTCTACCCACTCCAAGACCTCTTTATGCTTTTCCGATATGGAGGATTGACATTTCTTATAGACCTTAATGATCTTGGCCATTGATTTGATCCAGGTCTTGAACTTGTCGAGCTCTTTGCCTTCATATATTTTTACCAATATTTGTAAATGTTGTTTCCTAATTATTTCTAGGTCTTGGAGGGCAAATTTTCATTTGTCTATCTCAGAATCTAGACCGCCTTCATTCTCCATCAAGTCTATTAAATTTGTAGCTTTAACCAAAATGACCCTATAAGGCTTATATATCCATTTGATGGCCTCTTCTCTGTACTTCTCAAAGTCTCCTTTCCAATCTGCACTTGCTTTCATAAAAGACAGGGTCAAACTTGTCGGCAAGTCTGGGGTGTTCCTTCTTTCCAATACTGCTTGTAATGAGGCCTCTGAGAAACTTGGGTCAATAAAACAAACCATCTTATGAATGAACTTCTTCAAAGCTTCATTCTGTTCTATAAAGGATTTTATGGTTTCCTCATCCTTACTCATGAACCCTAGAGCATGCTTAAGCCCTAAGGCTACCAGTGTTTTTCTCCCTTCCATGGTGGGCTCCCCCAAATCCACCTCTTCAAATGTGTAATATTCTAGCATTTCTTTTTTTTGAGAGGTGCTAGTAGAAGGAATTGCAACTTGTACCTTCCAATAACCCATAGTGTCTTGGGTGACACTGGACATTATCCGTGCTGGTAATGTGACCCCTATTTGGTGGAAGGATTTCCCTACAGACACCATATTTGTATCTTCCCCTTCGTCCTCATCTATTTAAGTTCTCTTCCTCAACTAAATCTATTTAGGGAACTAGGTAGGTTTACTAAATGCAGTGACTGGCTCATATGGGGAAACATGAAGGACTAAATCCAAGTTTTGGGATCCCAGGGTTACTTCTTTATCTAACCTTTATTCCTATTCCTTTCCTTGTTCACCCTCTCCCTCATTCATTCCTTCTCCTTCTTCCCTTCCCTCTTCTACCTTTTCTTCTTCTGCTACCTTATCTTGTTTGTCCTTTTCTTGGTCCTCATCTCTTGAGGAGCCGATCAACGCTCCTGTATTAAGACCGGTCATGGCTTTCTGCATGGTTCTAAAAGGTGACACAACTTTTGCACTTACTAACCCTCCAGAGGTTGGGATGGAGAAATTCAAAGAGACTAATGGTTCTGGTTTAGGTATAGGAAGAGTTGGAATGGGAAGTGGGAGAGTGGTAGTTGGAGGTGGAGTTGGTGTTGGAGTTGGGAGAAATTTTGGTGGAGTAGGAATTGGAGGTGGGAGAGTATTTGGTGGAGTGGGAATGTGAGGTGGTGGAGTGGTAGTAGGATTCTCTCCTATGACCTTATCTCCTATTACATCTTGGGCTATTGGGGCATCTTGATTTCTAGGCCCTTAGTCTGTGTTATATCTCACCTCTATGATAGGAACATCAGGCACTGGATTGGTGATTGAGTGGGAGGTGGAGTGAGGGTCACCTGGGGTTGGAAGAGTGATGGATCTCCTATTTCATACCATGTCACATAATCTTATGTGTCTTGCCCTTGGTCTGAAAATCCATCTAGACCTTCGAAGTCAGATATCTAGAATTCATCTAATCTCAAGGCCTCCAAAGGATTGTCTTATTCCTTAGGGTCCTCTTTATGTTTCCTGGTAGTTTCTTTTTCCTTCCGCTTTTGAAATCTTGTCCTTTTATACATTTTCTTACCCTTTTTGGTAGTATGAGGAGGTTGGCCAAAAGTAGAAGGGCCTTCATATTATGGGGCCTGTGATGATTGCACTAGAGGATATATTGATCTTATAATTCTAGTCTTTGGAACTTTGTGCCTCAGATTTGACCCATACTCTACCGCACATTCATGGCCTTAAACCGTGCTTGGCTTCTATGGTGGCACTTTCTTATATTGTGGCACTGTATTTTTCTCCCTATGCTATTTATCGACCTTCTTGGGTGGATCCATTACTATCTTCACCAGGATTGGATCCATCTTATAAGGCCTTTGGATCCAAGTTATGTCATCATTCTCATCTTTATCAACTTGGACATTCATGATGGGCCTATCATATATCTTATCCCAAGTGCAAATTGCATCTAATACCCTATTTGAATCATTCTCCCTAACCTTTGGGGGAATTGTGGTCTTCAAATTATCTTGTGCAAGGGTAAGGGACATCCTTAAATAGTCACTAATCCTCACCTCATGATCATCTACACAATTGATCTAGTGATCTTCAAGATGCGGTTCATAGATATAGAACCTGCCAATGATGTGGTTGTATGTACCTATTAGGTCGAACCTAGGCTAGACTATTTTGTAAAGATGAAGTGGGCATTCATCCCATTAAAAGGCCAAGGATTTACAAAAATTCATATCCTGTAGGGTGTATGGGCCCAAAAGAATAGGGAAGTCCCAACAATGTTTCTTCTTGTGCTTTATATGCTCATAGGCATCAGCGAGCTGTCTGGTAATTTCTAAAGTGATTATCCAATCAAATAGATATCTGGGTAACTTCCTTGGTTTCAAAGTAGACCCTACCACCTAGATGTATGTGAATGTCTTATATTGTATGTATTAGGCCCCAATGGACCTCACCTTGGCAGTCGCTTCCTCTAACATCCTTTTTGCAAAATCACCTTCAATGGATCAAATGATTGCAAAGATGAAAGCATCATTGACTACCCTGTAGTCATGGCTATCTTCTGACATGTTTTTCCTTTTTATCAGTTGTGGGTATATAATGTGGGGCCAAGCATTTGGATCATTTATGTTCCCCATCTTGGTGAGTCCTAGGTAGTTTTCCTGTGCTACCAATAAGTACACCATGTAGTTACTCATATAGAATTTGGGGTTGTGCTTTACTACAACCAGTTGTTCTTCCAACATGTCACTAATGATGGTTCCCCAATCAAACCTGGACTTATGACCTTAGATCTTCTCTATTAGGAGGATCATTCAATTATCCAACTAGATAGACTGAGGTAATCCATATACCCATCTTAGTAGTGTTATTACTACCTAGATATCATCTTTCATGTACCCCCTACTGAGGTCTATCTTATCTAGTTTGGTTTTGGGGAGAGGTTGTTCAAGGTAGGTTTTATTCACAATGTCATATGCCTCTTCCCCTTTGTTTTTGAACCATTTGTTGCCTTTCTTGATGAAGAAGTCATAGAACTTTTCTATTCCTTTATGGAGGTGGAAGACCTCTTCTATGATATCTGGTCTAATGTCCAGTACCACCTATCCCTTTGTATACTAGACCACCCTTTTATCTATGTTGTAGTGGTTTGCCAAGGTCATGATCAACTTAGATGATGTGACAGCCCTGGATGGGCTACTGTGTTGACTAGGCCTGACAGGATTAGTGAGGTGCAGTCCTCGGATCTCCCAGCTGGTTGGGAACATCTCATCAGGAAATGATCCCAATATACATTTCTAATGTCAGTATCGATGATCTCAATGTGTTTGTTTCCAATCTTTGAAGGAGGGGTGTTCTACTTGTATAGGTACTTCATTGGTTATGTAGTCTATTTCTCAGGCATTCCTACAAGGAATATGCAAGTATCAATGCTTTATTTGAAGAATAAACTAAAAAAAATAGGAAAGAACTGATTAATCTAGGAAAATAGAAGTAAAAGTCTCTTTAAGTAGTAGAAATGCAAATTTTGCACTTTTGGCCCTTTCAGGATTTTGGACCCCAAAAACTGGTCTGGAGTCTAAAAGGACCAAAAGTGTGACAGAGAAATCAGTGATGAGGAGCAAGATCAGTTGGAATTTTTAGCGTGCGAAATTCTAAAAGAGTTCTTCAGACTCTGAAAGTCCAAATGGGATCTTGGACTTTGAAAGTCAAAAATCTGCAAGGTAGACAATGCTTATGGAGATTCAGACTTGTCGGTGTTTTGGATGTCTCAGAGGTCTGAAATGAAAAAAAGGCCAAATCTCCGAGGAGCACTTGGGCGACAGACCCGACCTAGTTTTCAGACTTTCAGAGGCCGAAAACTTGCGACAAAGGTCATGATAGAAGAAAAAAGGAAAACCCAAAGAGGGAAAATTCAAATGATGCCCATAACTTACAAGACCAGGAGAGGCCTCCCCCGCAAGGCCAATGGTGCTAAGAAAACCCTAAAGATTTGGGGGGAGGCACACTAGACTGATAAACAACCAAAAATTGTGAAAAAACCTAAACCCTAACAGTAAAGAAACCAGGAAAATGATGAGAAAACCTACCTTGAGGGCTAGGAGTGGAAGATGGGGGCAAGAGGCCGCACATGCAGAGAAAAAAACCCAAGAGAAGCGAAATCAACAAAATGGCAAAGTCGCGGGAGCTCAGAAGACACTGGAGAACCAAAATGCAAAGTGTGTCATTTAGGGCCTTAAACCATTATATATCCCATGGGGGGGACGTTGACACTTTTTGGTGTTTCAGCATCTGAAACACCAAAAGTCTGTAGGTAGACACTTTCAGCCTTTCGGTAGTTTCAGAGGCCAAAAACACTGAAAGGGTCAAGCTTTGACCTTTCTTCCATTTTAGAATTTTGGAGGACTTGATGTCCTCCGAAATGCCAAAAGGGAAAAAAGTCCAAAAAAATTCTTGACTTTGTTCAATAGGATGATAATGAGACCCATTTGTGAGGGACTGGGAAAGGGGGTAGACTCAAAAAAACAAAAGACACAAAAAGGGGGGTCCCCATGGCTAGAGGACCAAAATGGGGTGTGTGTTGTGGACCCACAACAAGAGATAAAACATAAACTGAGAAAACAAATTAGGTACTGATCTTCACTTCTACTTCGTTAGTGGAGTCACCAAAAATCTGTTGGTAAAAAAAATTGTCTTTACAAAATAACATTTTAATTGACTCTTGAATGACCCAGGTCAAAGACAAAATCAGAAACCAACAGTTGGATAGATTATCATTGAATTGATAATCTTCCTCTGAATTAAGAGGGACAACTCCCTCCTAGATGATGTGCAATGAATTATTAAAATAATGAAATGCTTTTCACCAGAAAGAAATAAAGACATACAACCATCTATTCATAAATATGAATAGATGTGAAAGATTTCAATACAAAAATAAAATAAATGCAAGAAAACGATATACATCTCATTCTCCCCACATTCAAAAATGAAAAAAGAATAAGAGAAGAGATAGTGAATTTATAATGAATTGATTTTCCCGATACACAGATATGAAAATACAATCTCTCTATTTGTCAAGATGAAATATACATTGAGAGTGATTATAAAAACATATGAATTTGTAATCTAAAGAAAATACAACTCCATACACAGATGAATTTGTATTGTCTTTATTTCTCAATATAGAATGAGTACACAGGCTCAGAAAAACTAGACACAACAAAAAATAATAAAAATAAAACTGCTCTTCCCTCTTAAAATAAGAATCGGAACCTTCCCCTTCCTGTAGCACACATGCTGCTGGAAAAAAATAATAGAGAACCACTTTATTGCTGGAAACTTTCTCTTTTGAAGTCTGCCTTCATTTTTTGTAACCGTTTCTTGAAAAGATTATCCATTTAAATTTTCATTAACTCCTCATCCTTCGATGACTTTGAATCTTTATAAAAAATTAGAATTAAAATATTCAACCATGTAATGCTCTTAATTTTAAATGTTATAAATATTTAAAGTCGGACCTTTGGCATTTGAATATATTTTAAGCCAAAATTAAAACAAATACTGATGTTGGGTGGGCTAAAATATTACTCGTAGTTTGATAGTGATGTGCTCTATTGTTTGTATCTCTCACACTAGACATCATTTTCAAAATCTCTCCAGTGAGGATTTTGATGACTAGGTTTTTCAAAACATCTAAAATTTAGAAAGATCCAACGGTCAGATTGGGATATTTTCCCCCGCACTGAGACCCATGTTTCTGTCAAAATAATGTCAAAACAAACAAGTTTTTATTATAATTTCTTTGGTCTAATGGTTTTCCCATATGTCTTATGATTCTTCTTTATCATTCCATGAGATTCAAATTATTTACAATCTCCATGAAATTCCTTCATGACTATTTCCAAAGTCTGTAGAAGGGTGGTATTTATGGATGCGAATGTTTCATCTTTAACACTCTTTCTCCAACTTGTTATCTTTGAATGACTATGGAACCATCTCTAAGTTTACGATTCCTTCACATTATTTGATGTAACTAACTTACTGTCATCTTATTACCTGTATATGTAACCTTTTAGCTAAATTTGGAGAGTCACCACATTATGAAGCCTTTCAACCTTGAATCTTTTAATTTGGACTATTTGAACTCTCTAAATCATTATGAACAAGTGAAGTGCATTGAACCTATCTGAACCAGTGAACCTTGCTAAACCTGAGCCACTGCATTGAACCATCATGAGGAAAAATGTGCCTATATGCTCTTGATTGAACTAGTTTGAACCAATTGAACCAATTTGAACTTAGTTAAAAGTGGTTCAAGTCTATGCTTAACAAATAAAAATTTCATGTTAGCAAGGATTAACATGGAGGAGACCCAAAATATGAATTTTTAAATCGGGGTCCATATGGGGATAACAAGATATATATGTGTGTGTGTGTGTGTGTGTACACATATGTACATGTATATATATACATATATACATGTACACACACACACACACACACACACACACACACACATATATAGATAATAAAAATCATAAAATAATATATATTCAATGCAATATATATATGTTGGAGATTTACTTCTGGCAGCTAGTTGATTGTATTTTTGTCATTGATGACAACATATAATATACAACAGTGTTCTGTATGTACTTATCAGAATGATGTTATCAAGCCTTGCACGGTTATATTCATGTTGTAGACATGTTGTTTATGTTTTTTTCATACACGCAGACTCAGATATGAAGTTTTAGTTGTGTTGTGTAATTCTGTTAGACAGCGGTTACGGTTTCTAAATTTTGTCTGTATAGAGCTGACGTATTGCATTGGTTCTTGAGTTGCATCTATCTTCAGGATATGCATGTGTATATTCAAGTTTAGTTATGAGTTGAAGATATTTATCTAAAGGCACCAAACGTGTTTCAACAAGATTGTAAAGTTAGAGTTAATTTGGTGAGGCCGACTTAGTGAAGTGTCGCATCTATTCAGTTTATATTGCATGGTTGTAATTATGCTTGCATGGTTAGTTAAGCCGAAAAGGATGTTATGAAGAGTTTCCTAACAAGTCCCATGACCTCATACTTTGAGGAAGATACTTATAGTATTTCATTTTTGGAATGCTAAGTGTGAATGAGAAGATAAGAGACAGAAAATGTACAGAGCAGAATATCAATTGTGTTTCATTCATCAAGGATCTATGTGAAGAAGAAGTGAAAGATTACAATTCATTGGAACTGATCAAGATAGCAGGTCTACTCTATAGTTCATCATCAGATATAGTGCATATCTATTCTACAGAAGGTTGTATCCTTCACCATTGAAGCAGTGAGCTTTTGGACAATGAGTCCTCACCCTTAACAGGGTTATTTGTAGAAGACTCCTAACAGGGTTAGACCCTTAACTAGGTCACTATTCTTATTACATTGTAAAGAAAAAATCCTAACATGGTTGCAAGATCTTCTAACAGGGATTATTATAAACAAGTATAGTTCATTGTGGGTGTAAATTCCCACCAGGGTTTTTACCATTTGGTTTCCCCATAACCAAATTGTGGTGTTGTCTATTGTGTTATCTGAATGTGCATTTACTTTATTGTATTCTGGAGTTAATAAAAGAAAAGAATTAAATTAGCTAATAACTGATTCACCCCCCCCTCTCAGTTATCCTTTGGGACTATTCTAACAATTGGTATCAGAGCCAAGTGCCTTGAAGAGAAAGCCTAACAACTTAAGGTAGATTTGATGGCATACTTCAGAAAAGAGAGTCCTAAGTTCAATGGAGAGAATTATCTAGATTGGAAGAACAAAATGATAACACATCTACAGTGTGTTGGTTTTGACATCTTTGAGATAGCCACACAAGAAGTTGTTATTCCCTCTCTAAAAGACCTCTCAAGAGATGA
>MU226400.1:9790124-9801029 GCA_018584345.1 Thuja plicata | reverse complement strand
TTTAATTATTAAATAAATATCCTCATTTCAAAAATTGAATTTAATTATTCAAATAATTGAGAAAATACATTTATGAGGTCATATTCTATTTATTTATTTAATTAAATATTCTCTCAAAAATCTTCTCCCAGTTCAGAAATAGAAACTTTGAATTAACTGTGCTTTAAAAGAGAAAGAAAACAGTTAAAATCAGAAAGAAAATAGTTCACTGTTTTCTTATAAAGAAAACTTGCTAATCTGAACTAGCTTTTTTATCTGTTTTAATTCAAAAGGAAACTTTCTATTCTGAGGAGACTCTCAGTCTATAAGAGAATTCCCATTTCTCATTCAAAAAGATGCATTGTTAGAATAAAGAATTGTTGCTGCATTTTATAGTTTGTAACCTCATTTACATTAAGATCTCATTTGCAATAGATTAGTTTCATTTTCTTAGATTAATATTGCATTGCAATTATTTCTAATCATGACATAGTTTAATCTCATTTATATTAATCTTTCATCTTTCATTCTTAGATTAATCTTGCATTGCATTGCATTCATGGAGAAAAATCCTCCATTCTTGGATTGGTCTAGGTTGTGAGACTCTCATTCTGAGACCCATTCAAAATCCCATCTGGATAGGAGGCAACAGGTCAAATCATAGAGGCATGCAGGATGAATAAATCATATTCACTTCTGTATGTGGCTGATTAATAAGGACTATGTTGAAGTGTATGGTTGAATAAGAAGGCCACATTTAACATATAGATTTTTGACGCCCAACGTGGGGCTGAAAAATCAATTTTTGGCTTCATTTTATTGCACTTATTTTAATTTTTGCACTCTGTCTATACGTCTCTATTAGAGATGTCGCACAAAATTTCACAGCATCTCGCGCGAACTTTCTAGTTCTTCGCAGGATTATCTATACTTCTTCACATGAGCCTGTGAGAATCGTCGCGCGAACTTTGACACCAGAGACCTTTATTTGATATTTCTTATCTCATTTTTTCTAACCATCTATTGTTTCCTGACTTCTATGTTTCTCTGATTTTATTTTTGGAACAGCTTAATGGTGGTTTACAGGACGCTGAGAATGAAGAAAGCAATTACAAACTACTAACGTATTTACTGCAGGACGCTTGTCGAAGACCTTGTGTGTTTTCACAAAACTCTCATGTATGTTTTTAGTAGTTAGAAAATGCTTCAACTTGGTGCTTAAAATGAATCAATGTCTTGCGTGCTTGAAGTGTTTTCTAGTTTGTAATTCCAAAGAACTATATGAACGTATCCTCTCCCCTATCCTCTCCCCTCACCTTTACAGATCTTGGGTGTAAGATAAATTCATATGATTCTTCTAGAGTGGCTACCTCACAAGTGCTTTAATAGAGCTAGTGAGAGTGGATTCCCCAACCGGTAACAGGCTAAATCCAAGCCCTTCCGAACCGGTATATAAAAAATTCCATTGTGATTAGTCTCACAATGGATAGGTGTGAATTAATTGTGACAACCAAAATCTCCTCTAGTACCCTAGTGGTGCATTAAATTCCCTACATTGTTAAGGTGAAAACCTTGCTTTGAAAGGATTGGGAGAGCCCCCTTTATTGAGAAAATTACTTGATCACAACCACCTAAACGGATGTCCTTACTACAAACCTTTGTTATAGTATCCAAAATCCCTCTATTTGTTGGCGCAGAAGGTCAGAGACCAACTAAGACATCCCACACTTTCGCGGCTCTTAGTAGAGACAACAGTCCTTTGGGAAGAAATTCTCTTGGGATTCGAATCTTGGTGTGCCTGAGAAGTGAGTGCACATGTAAGGAGGATCCCGTGCCTCCAAGCATCTAAGTTTTCTGCTATGAGTAGGCATGGCTGAACTTTGGTTTAAGTGGGAATTCAACAGATACTACACTGGCTCACCTAGGATTGTGATATGTCTGTTCTATTACTACAAACATTCTGCTTAATGTGTTTTACGTGGGTGAATCATTTAAACAATCAAAACAAATGTCAAATCACACAACTTGCCAAACTTGAAAATGTCCAAAATAATCTGCAAACTTGAACCTTCTGCCAAAACACAACATAATCTGTCTCAAAAAATCTTGTGCTAACTGTCTGATATTGTAGGATTTCGCCTATTTCACTACAAAATCTCACGGGATATTCTTCCATCTTTGCGTCATTCTCTAAGAAACTTCATGTGACACATCGTCAATTGTCATGCGACATTTTGCAAATCTGCTACTATTTATTCACCAGTCTATCACCTTTTTCTATGATTTTTTGCGCTAGACTGC
Source organism: Thuja plicata (assembly GCA_018584345.1). Lineage (NCBI taxonomy): Eukaryota > Viridiplantae > Streptophyta > Pinopsida > Cupressales > Cupressaceae > Thuja > Thuja plicata. Next base: position 9,798,749 of record MU226400.1, on the reverse strand, counting down.
AAAGTTTCACGTGAGCCTGTGAGAATATTCTTGCGAGAGAGTACTTCTTCACGTGAATCTGTATCATTTTTCCAAAATAGTGAGCTATTTCCCATCTATCTAGTGTACCTCTGCTAAATCTGATTCTTGTTCTAGGTCTGTTTATCTGCCTTCTATCTACACAGTCTGCAACTAGATTTCTTGGGTTGAGAATTACGTTATTCTGCCTTAAACTTGTCTCATCTCATATCTTTTGTTCTCTTTCTACTGTGTCATCATATCTTGCATCATGATAGTCACCTCTCAGCTATTCTAGCCTTATTTTTGACAATTTGCACCGGATATACCTCACCCTTTTGGCAGTTTGTGCATTTACCTTGAGATAGTTTCAAGCGTGGTCCTATTTCACATTGCTTGTATCATCTTTGTCTATGATTGTTACAACTTGAAGTGGAAAAATATTCCCTTCACGTGTCATTAAAAAAGGTAGGGGTAGACCTATCAACCAAGCAGAAATTCATTCTAAACTTTTCACATAGTTCGAGTGTAGTGAGGAATCCTTGCATCCCCCTTACATCAAACGATTATTTCTAGTGGATTTTAGTCGGGTTCGAGACCCTTTGTTTGAAGAAAATACAAATTTTGAAGAGTTATTTCCTAAACTTGACACTAGTAACACAACAAGAGTTCCCATAGGTACAACACCTCTGGACACTCAACCTCCTTGTATAGATTCTTTGCACACTGAACACTTTCATTCTATAAGATGGAAGACCATAATCTACCAGGTGAACAAAGAAGAGATGATGATCACTCTAAAACCAGGGGTAAATTCCATTATCAAGACCCGCCTAATGATGAGGAGACAAATATAAGCCAAGTAGATATCGAAGGTGCTCGTGCCAATAAAAATTTCTGCAAGATGATGGAAATTCTCCTAGCTGAGGAAAAATAGAAATATCTTCTTGAACTAGCCAATCAAGGGGCTAAGTTATCCTCCAACTACAATGTAGAGACGCTTGTCACTAAAGAGGAAGAAACTGAAAACTCCAAGTTACCAAAACAAGTTCAAAGTATGCAAGAACAAATTCTTCAACTCATGAAGGATAAAGACAAACCCTCTACACAGTTCATGCTGGAAAGCATTTGTCCATTCATGTTTGATAAGAGTCTATGCATGCCTCCTTTTCCTAAAGGAGTTGAACTTCCCAAGTACGATAAATACTTGGGTAGCTCTGACCCCAGGATCATCTGAGAGAGTTTGGTGCTCTCTCTATGGAGTTCATACATGATCAAACCTACCTCATGCATCTCTTCCCACGCAGTTTGGGAGGGTAGGCTATGGAGTGGTTCTCTAGGCTACCAACTGGCATCAAGACTTTTGACAAAATTTCCAACTTGTTTCTGAAACACTATTCCCACAACATCCAACATCTGGTTCACATCTAAGATCTTTGCAACTTGAAACAAAATCATGGAGAACCCTTCTTGACATTTCTCTAGAGATGGAGACAACTTTATACAAGATATTCTCGCAAAATACCCGAATCTAAAAACTTGGACATCTTTTTAGACAATCTTCTTCCCAAGTTTGGGTATCAAGTACAACTGCAAGGTTCTTTATCCTTCGATGACATGGTTAAGAAAGCTGTGAGAATTGAGACATCTATGGTCAAGAAAGGAGAGCTCACCTTACATAAGGAAAATAAACAAGGGTCTTCCTCCTCAAGAAAAGATAAACCCAAATTTCCCAACAAGAACTAGAATGTTGTGAATGATGAATTTGTAGAAAACGTGACTTCCAAGCCTTCAAAGGATTCTTCTAATCTCACTACCACTATGTAGGCAACCAAAGCCACTAAACAGGCTATGGTAGAATCCAAACCGAGTACTTCACATTTTTCCAGATCTAAACCTTGGGCTCCTCGACCCAAACATGAGTTCACTCCTTTAGGAGAACCTCTTGATGCGGTTTACAAGGCTCTCTTGGACAACCATTTACTCACTCCTCTAGATAACTCATTTCCTTTTGATCTGAAACCTCGACCATCTTGGTGGAATGAATCCACATTTTTTTATTACCATCAGAAAAAGGGTCACAAGACAGCTACCTGCATTCAATTACGACACAAGATCCAAGACCTTATTGATAGTGAGGTTATTTCTATGGGAGGTCACAACAAGAACTTAGACCATAAAGCTTTCAAAGACCCATTTCCTCCTCATGGGAAAGATGAATCATCTAAAGGAAAGAATATTGATTCCAAGGTCAACTATACATACACCAATAATGACAATGCCATTAATATGGTTGAGCCTGTTGGTACTGAATAATGTAACATTGTCATTCTCCAGGGAAGGGAAGATACTCCCAAGCCCAAAACTCCTTTCATCTTGCGAGGGTCTACACCTCGGCCCTCTAAAAAATAACACTCTTAGGTTAGTGCAAATGTTGTTACTTGATCTCGTGCTAAGATCATTCTCAAAGGCCCTGAACCTTCTATGTTTGCACCAACACAACTTGCAGACAAAGCTAATATTGGCTCTGCCAACAAGAATCTGAAATTGACCACCTCATCTACTGCTGCCAATTACAACATACTAGACCAATTACAATGTACGAACACTTAGATCACCATCTTTGAGCTGTTAAAAATCTCTCCTACTCATAGGGAAATCCTTGACAAATCCCTCACTGAGGAAAATGTTCCAAAAGATCTCGATCTCGACCTGTTTCAATCCACGGTAGGTCACTTGACCTCCTCTCATTACTTTTCCTTCTCTGAGGAAGATGACCATTCTTTGAGTCACCCACACAATAACCCCTTGCACATTGAAGTTATGATTGGCCAAAAGGGCGTCTACCGTGTCCTCATAGATAACTCTGTTGGCCTTAACATTTTCTCTGCTAGCTTCCTTATTGAGTTAGGCTACAGAAAAGACTACATAGATGCCCGCAAAAATATATCTATTAAGGCCTATGATGAAGAAGAATAAAAATCCAAAGGGCTAGTTGTGTTACCAATCGGAGTTGGCCCTATTGAAAGGGATGTTATCTGTCAAGTGCTTGACATTCCTTTGGCATACAATATTTTGTTGGGAAGAACACAGATCCACAAAATGTAGTTTGTCCCTTCAACATATCATCAGTGCATTAAGTTCCCATTCCAAGGATCTGAAGTAACTATACCTGCTAATACATGCTATGATTGCAACATACTCACAAAATCTGCTGACATCTTTGTGCCCACCAACAAAGAGTCTACTGGGTTCTTCGAGACTAAACTAAAGGAAATGGAAAAGGGTCTGACACTCAAGGAAACTAACATGGGAGGGTATCAGATTGAACCCATGCTATTTATTACATCTCTGCCTTTGTCTCCACATTCTTATGGGAGACCTTCTGAGAACACTAAACCTTCTACAGTTCCTCCTCAAACAAAATATGGTGGTACCTTTGTATAGGCCATGACACCATTAGAAGAAGAAGCTTAAAATAGGGCTATCAAAGCTTGGATCTATAAAGGGGAGGACACATTTGAACAAACCACAACACCTTGTGACATAAAACCTAAACAGTATGGTAGGGGTCTAACTATTATGCATTGCTTTGGTTACAAAGGGAATGGCCCCATAGGTGTGAATCATAAAGGATTTCTCACACCACTTGAAGCTATTGGTTGATGAACACATGACTCTACAGGTATAGGCTTCAAGAAGCTCAAATTTCAAATAGGGATAAACAAATTTATACCTCAAAAAAATCACCAACCAACACCTGAAGGTACATCTAAAATTGAAGAGTCCAAAGATAGCTTTGAGGAGGACTGCTTCCCTTGTCCCATTCCTCCAGATCTGGCAGCATTCTTTGCTGAGCCAAATGATTTTATACCATGTGTCAGTATAGTTGATACTAACAACAACTCTGATGAAACCACTTCACTTGATCCATTAACCTATGAGTGGTGGAAAGAAATGAAAATTGTAAATCCAGGTCATCAAGGTGATTTGTACATACCACCACACTTCCAAGAGCAGTTTGAACAGGATTAAACCGAGCCACTTCTCACTAAACAAGAAGTTGATGATCTTGCAAGCACTCATGAGGAACCTAGGTCAAAAGGTTCTCATTTGACCATAGCAGAGGTTCTAGGAAGAACTCATCCAAACTGGGGACAAAGGGTTGATTTAACTCATGTTCTTGATATGATGCCTAATGATGAAACAGACTCTCATGAGTACAAATTTGACAATTTTTCATATGCCACCTATGAAAGGGATATAGATATAGTACACACATATGAAAAACTTCTCGAAGTAGGTGAAGGGTTTAGTGTACGGTCAAACAAGTCTAATTCCATCGATGTTAATGTTTCATCTACTATGGTCATTAGGGGTCAAAGGAATTTGACTACACCTTTGGATGAGATTGCTCTAGGTCTTGAATTATTAGTCCATGCTTTCAATGATTATACTATGAGCGCACTTGAACCAGCACTTCTCTTTCACTCTGCCATCCCGAGCTCATAGACTGGAACTCTTCCTCCCCATCTAATGAAGTCCTTACATTTGAGAATGACTATGGTCTTTCCTGTTACCTCAATGATGTCGAACCTGTAATGTCCTCCACTAGAAAAGATAGTGTCAACATGACTGAGGCTGATATCAAGTATCTCAGTCACAAAATCAAAAGAAGAAAAAATAGGTGCTCTGATGGTGAAAACCACATTGTGGCAGTGTCAGAGCCTAAAAAGACAAAATAAAGGACGTATCGAAAGGTGACAACCTCTCTGAGGTGCCCGAAGATGAGATACTTGATACACTTCCTAGTCATTTCTAGGAATGATCATCTGTGCTAATTGAACCAACTCAACAAGTCAACTTGGGTACAAAATCTGAACCTAAGATCATTCATTTGGCACAATCATTATCTGAGGCAGAAAGAGAAGAATTCATTACATTCTTCCACAGAAAAAAGATAAACATTGCATGGAAATATTCAGACATGCCAGGCTTAGATCCTAATCTAATCATGCATCACTTGTCCATTGCACCAGGCGTCAAGCCTGTCAAACAAAAGCTTTGGAAAATGCATCCACATGTGGCTCTACTTGTCAAAGCTGAATTGGAGAAAATTCTTAAGGAAGTATTTATCAGAGAAATTGACTATGCAGAATGGATCTCTAACATTGTTCCAGTGTCAAAACATGACAAATCTATCTGAGTCTACACAGACTTCAGAGACTTGAATAAGGCATTTCCTAAGGATGACTTTCCATTGCCCAATATTGATATGATTGTAGACATGATAGTAGGATATGAAATGTACTCACTAATGGATGATTTATTTGGCTATAACCAGATAAAGATCGCACCAGAAGACCAAGAGAAAATTGCTTTCACATGTGCATGGGGCACTTTCTGTTAGAACGTCATGCCTTTTGGACTCAAAAATGATAGTGCTACATATCAGAGAGCTGTCACCACTATATTTCATGACATGATGCATAAAAAATGGAAGATTATGTTGATGACACTCTAGCTAAGAGCATGCAATGAAAGATGCATCTTGTAGATCTAGGTCCTATACTGGATCACATGGAACAGTTCAGTTTAAGGCTCAATCCTAAGAAATGTACATTGGGCATAACATCTGAAAAATTGCTTGGCTACATCATCTCTACAAAAGGCATCGAAGTGGATCTTGAGAAAATCCAAGCTATCATGGAAATGCCACCACCAAGGAATATCAAACAAATTAGAGGACTTCAAGACTGATTACAGTCTATTTGGTGCTTTATCTCACAACTGGCAGACAAGTCACAACCATTCACCAAGACTTTACACAAGGGTGTGGCTTACCAATGGAACAAATAATGTGATGAGGGGTTCACACAAATCAAACAATATCTTGCAAACCCACTAATATTGATGCCTCCTATTCATGTCACTCATACTTTACATTTCTTCTACAAATACATCATTGGGTGTCCTATTAGCTCAATAAGATCAGAACAATAAAGAAAGGGGCATCTACTACATTAGTAGAACTCTGGTCTCATATGAAATAAACTATTCTGTTATAGAGAAGGCTTGCCTCATAGTGGTATTTTCTTTAGAAAAACTGTGACACTACATGTTGGCTCATACTACATGCCTCATTGCTAAGATTGATCCTCTGAAATATTTGCTCAGTAAAGCTACCCTCACAGGTATACTAGCCAAATGGGTCATGCTTCTTACTAAATTTGATATTGAGTATGTAGAAAGAAAAGCCATCAAGGGGAAATCAATTGCAAATCAATTGGCGGAAGCACCTCTAGTAGATCATCAACCATTGAACATTGAATTTCTAGATAAGTCCATATTACTTCTCACGAATTGATCTTGGACTATGTTATTTGATGGTTCATTTACCCAACAAGGGGTCAGGTGCTGGGATACTATTCATCATGCCTCAAAGGTACTCTTTACCAAAATCATACAAGATGTTGTTTCCTTGTACAAACAACATTGTTGAGTATGAATCCTTGATCAATGGTATGAATATCGCCCTTGAGTGGTGAGTAGATGAGCTCAATTTCCTTGGAGACTCACAATTAGTCATCAATCAAGTAAATGATATCTATCAGACAAAAGATGACAAGCTGGTGCCTTATAAATGGCTAGTTGATGACCTCAAAAAATATTTTGTTTATATCACATTTCAACAGGTTCCAAGAGCAAATAATAAAGTGGTTGATACCTTGGCTACTCTTGTTTCTATTCTACAGATGCCAGAAAATGACTTCTGACATGAGTTCCTAGTGGAGACATTATGCTACCCAGTCTATGATTCCCTTGAGTCCCAGATGATCTATTCTATCATTGGACATGACTCATCTCGCTACCATCATATTTATTCCTACCTTTGTGACCAGATTGTTTCAGACACTTACACCCAAAATGAGAAATGTCACTTAATCTACAGTGCTTCATGGTTTGTCATCATCTCTAACGACTTGTATAGGCGAGGTCTAGATGGTACCCTTCTTAGGTGTTTAGAACCTGATGAGTCCAAACATGTGTTAGTAGAGGTGTATGAAGGCATCTGTGGTTCTCACTCTAATAGCCTGACACTGGCTCGTAAACTTATTAGAGCTGGTTACTATTGGCCATATATGGAAAAAGAAGCCACATAGTTTGTGAAGTCCTATAAACAGTGTCAACTACATGTAAATCTTATTCATGCTCCAGCCAAGGAGCTTATTCCCTTCATTACTTTTTGGCCATTTCAACAATGGGCCTTTGATTTGGTGGGTCAAATTTATTCCTCATCCTCAAATGGACATAAGTTCACCATCACATCTACAGACTATTTTACCAAGTGGGTGGAGGTAGTCCCTCTCACTGTGGCCAATAGCAAGTCTGTAGCAATGTTCATTCTCAACTACATCATCTGTAGGTATGGTGTACCCTTAGCAATAATCACTGATAATGGGGGCAGTTTCTTGGTGCTCAAATTAACAGATTGGATTTCCCATGGACTTGTTAATCCAATGCTTGGAAACCCAAGTGATTTGGCCAACTAACAAGTCACAACCAAGGCAAGGTTGGAACTTCTACAATTCTAGCTCTGCAAAACCAAGGCTGGTAGGCCTATACCTTGACTTATCCTTCAAGTTACAAGGCTTTTTATAGCAAATAAGTAACACTTCAAAATTCTCTCTCAAGTATGGCAAGGCACTTGAAAGAAATCTAACTGAAAGCACTATATCATGAACTATAAATTGAAATAATTTAAGTAATTGAAAGAATGTTTAGTAAATTTAAAATGAACAGATAGATAAGATATCACAAAACTATAAACAATGAACTATAACTATAATCCAAATAAGCAAGAAAGACCAGTGCCTTAATCAACCATGGGCAATAGAGTCACTATCATTCCAATCTTATGTTCAACCTCAGAGACAGTTTTAGAAGAAAACTTATCACTTCAAAGGTGTTATGGAATGTACATGCAACCTAAAACAAATTTAGAGATATTTCAAAAGGGTAATACTTCTCAGATGACAGCCCAATTGACTGAGGCTTCAATCAACAAAATGTAACCATGCAAAATGAGAAAATCAATTGAAAATATAGACTATGAATCAAATCAAGAAGCATTCACATCAAACTATCACTTTGAATAAGTTCTATTGGTTTATCAGAGGGACTAATTGTAAAATGATTAATGAAACAATTGCATATATGAAGAAAAAAGAATTATCTTTATTGATTTTTTTTTAAAAATAGTACATGTAGGTCCATGTTATAGTTGTTGATGCAAAACTATCCAAATATGTGAAATTGTATTATCTTGTATCCCTCTCTTTACATTTTATATTATTTATATATATGTGTTTGAGTGGCTTTCACACCTCTTTAGGGTGAAAAGACACAACCCTTATTACAAATTATTTAAAAATAATAATAAACTAACTAAAAAATAACTACCTAACTTTTGGATTTGGCTTTGGTCAAAATTCCAAAACTGTTAAAATGGATAATCAAATTGAGCTAGGAACATATTAATCCAAATGAGTAGGAAAAAGGAAGATTATCATGAATTAAACTAATCCTTAGAGCAAACACCAAAAGAAACAACAAGGGAGACAAGAA
>MU226400.1:9772632-9782688 GCA_018584345.1 Thuja plicata | reverse complement strand
ATCCTTAGAGCAAACACCAAAAGAAACAACAAGGGAGACAAGAAGTTTTTGAAGGGGGAAAAGCGTAAAAAAACCCCCGTGAATTATGAATGGGAAAAATAGCCAAAAAAGAGAGAGAGAGAGAGAGAGAGCTTTAGCTCATACAATAACTTAGAAGAATGAGAGAGAGAATAGAGAAGTGTTGTATTAATGTGAAGAAGAGAGGAGAAATATCTCTATATGTAGAGATGAGAGAAGGAGTTCAAAGTGTAACTCCCATGAGAATGAATGCCACCATTCATGAGTGTGTGGGGCCAAGTGTGAGATTCCTCATAAGGAGGAATAAAATAAATTACAAATAAGTATTTGTCCTCACTTATTCTATTAGAGGACAAAAATAAATATATTAGGATACCTTGACTTATATCCTAATATATTAGAACAAGAAAAGAAGAAAAGATCTAACCTTGGTTTATAAGTACACCAAGGAAAGATTACAACTTCTAACAAAAACACCTTGTGAAAAGATAATATTTCTGCTAGAGATAGGAAATTTGATTTCCCGAACTAGTTCATTTTTAGATTTATAAATTTTGACCATCTTCAGCCTCTGTCGGCATCATCTTTGTAGCAGGTTGAAATTCAACATTTTCTGAAGGCTTCGATTAGTTAGTTCTATTTATTTGTGTCATAAAGCTTCCTTCCTTTTATTTTTTTAGTATGGAGAAAATTTCTTCTTGATAATGTATTAGGACTTCCAAATTCTCAAAATTTAGGGTACCACCACAGTTAAAAAACAAGGATTTGGTGGAGCTATGCTCTAAGTTTAAAATCACTCAGCACTGGTCTTCCATCAAACAAGACAATCCTTAAAATCCTTCATCGCACAGTCCACAAATCTTGATGAGATTGGAATCTCTAGATAAATCCATCTCTCTGGGCATATAGGACAAGCATAAGAACACCAATAGGGGCTACGCCCTATGCTTTGGTTTACGAAGCAAATGTTGTGTTACCAATTGAGGTTGAGATTCCTTCTCTATGAGTCTCTCTGAAAGGCCTCATTACCGATGATGATAACATAATATATTGGCTACAACAACTAGAACTACTTGATGAACGTTGGCAAGTGGCATTCGATCACCTTAGAGCATATCAAAAAAGGATGTCCAAGAGCTATAACAAGAAGGTTTGACCAAGGGACTTCTAGGTGGGTGACCTCATTCTAAGGGAGAACCCTAAGACTCAACAACATCGGGTCCAGAAGGGAAAATTTGAACCAAATTGGCTTGGTCTATATGTTGTCACTGCAGTATTTGAGTTTGGCACCTATCAAATTTCTACTACTGAAGGGGAGAAACTCAAGGAGCCGATCAAAAATCTTCATCTGAAATGGTTCTATAGCTGAGGCATCTTCAGTGTGCTCGTGTATATAGTAAAGTCCCAAAAAAATTCTAAAAATCAGAAAATGTCCTAAAAAATTGATCATCTTAGTGAAAACCTAGAAATAGGCACTTTGATGTATCTCCAAAAAAAAATTATATACTCCAAAAAACATAAAAACATGAAAATTTGAAAAATACAAAAAAAAAGAGAAAAAAATAAAAGTGCCATTGATGAAAACCTGGCAAACAGGCGTCATGGTAGCAAAAAAATAATTTCTTCCAAGAAGGTGAAAACCTGGTAAATAGGTGCCTCTTATTCCGCATTGCTATATCTATCGCAGCACCACTTGGCTTCATACATTTGCTTTCCTTCTTTGCTGCTTTCCTGCTTGCATTTTCTTATACACATGCTCTTAGTTCCCGTCAAGACACCAACTTACATGGATTGAAACTGGTCATACTCTTAGGGAAACCCTGCTGGTCTAGGGGCACTATCCTATCACCTTTTGGGATCTACTTCATGACAGTCACCAGTGGTTCTTACTATGTTTGCCTACTGTCGCTTAGCTTATACTGAGATCTCTCTCCTTGAGAATATTCCTAACATCAGTCACCAGTGGTTCTCACTGTGTCTGCCTACTGATGTCTAGCTAGTACTACAATCTCTTCACTTGAGAATCTCTCTCATGTCAGTCACTAGTGGTTCTCACTATGTCTACCTACTATCATCGTACTATTGAGATTTCTTTCATCCATTACAGTTGGAGTTGTACTCAATGCTCTATCTATTGATACTTAGTATTGACAATTCTTTTCTTTAGTTTGTACATAGCTTTTGATCACTTTCGTGACATTTTGGTTCCTCTACAAATTCTACTGACTTGACACTAATTCAATGTTATATGCCTGGGGGAAACCAAATCTAGTTTTTCCTCACAACATACGTCAAGTTGGTCACCGCTACTAGGGGCATGGGTCCCCAAATCTGATCGCATCTTTGGTTTACACCAGAGCTAGTAATCTTTTCATTTCTCAAGGATAGCTATCTACTGACACAAACTGGTGTTTCTCAATACCCCAATTAAAATAGTGTTTCTCAACACTATCTTTGGACACATCTATATTTTCAACACACATTGGATATCACAATGTAAGCATCTATCAATGACAATCAAACACAATGCACTCACAAGCACAATGGTGTTTTTCAACACCCCTATACACATACATAGTCAAAAACTTTGAAACATGCTGAGCTATGATTGAATTTCTCTTTGTATTCTGCTTGTTCTCATTGATTTCATTCTTATTTTTCTTTGTCTACTGCTTGTTGGTGTGGCTTCGATGATCCATCAACATCAAATAACTAGGGTATGTGATAAGAGCTCCCACATTAAGGTAGAAAAGCCTCACATCCCTCGATCCTCTTTATTTGTGCCCCAACGTGAGGTCAGAATTATCTCCTTGACTGTTATTGCTCTATTTTTTTACACATGATCACACTCATGGTTATCTTGGCTTTGAATGCCTAGATACTGGTGTACTCTTGCAACATCAACTAGAAACAATGTTCAGGTCATCTTGGCTTTTGTGCCCTGATGCTTATGTTTGTTTCCCATATCTTATCTAATGAAAGTCATATTCATATTATTATGGTTGCAGTGGCACCAGTAAGGATTGTATCAACTTTGATGTTCCAAAAATACTCTATGATGACAACTATCCGATGGGTGTCACAACCATGTCCTAGGAATTGCATCTAGCATAGGATTTCATTTTCATTCTAGACTTGCATTGTGGTAGCAATTCGATGCTCACTCCATTGCGTTCTCCTAGATTTGTACATTGAGGGGTTCTTCTTCAGCATCCTGGCTTCATCACGCTTCCCAAGTGTTTTATCCTCGCTCTCACTCTTCAAAAGTGGCTATAATGACCGCTCTGAACCCATTTTTGGGATCAAAATAAAAATCTGACACTCCTATATAGCTCAAAATTGCATTTTAAAATTTTTGGGACTGATGTGATCGGACGCTTGTGCAGTCATCTTTCTGACATCACTTTCTTGTCAAAATCTTATCCTATCATCATTTTCTCAAAATCATCAAAAGTCAACTCTGGTCAAACTTGGTCAACCCAGACCTCAAAATCACTCAAAATTTATTATGAATCTTTCAAATTCTTTCATAATCTGTTCTGAGTTCTTCTTGATCTCCAATTCAACATATATCTATGATTTATTTCTCTCAATCATCATTATGACGTGTCATCTTTCCATTTCTCTCTCGAGGGGTAGGATGATTGCATCATTAAATCACTTCAAATCTATTTTTATCAATCTGATCTGATTTTCAAAAATCCTCATTGCTAGGGGTATCTCATCACTTGGGGCATGTTCAGTTCTCATACTTCATAGTCAAAACTAGATACTCCATAATCAATAGGGGCATCTTTGTTCCTTACATCTTGTCATCTATTAGGTATTGGGGCAATCTAACCCAGATTCCTGAGGATCAAGCTTCGTTCCAGAGATGATTCTCAAAATCTCAATCTATTAAGTATCTGAGCAATCTAACTCAGATTATCGAGCATCAAGCCTTGTTTTGGAGATGATTCTAGAAAAATCATCTATTGGGAACTGGGGCAATCTAACCATGACTCCTAAAAATCAAGCTCTATTCTAGAGATGATTCTGAAACTCGATCTAATCACTGTCTGGGAAATCTAACCTAGATATTGGGGGACTACGCTTCATTCTGGAGATAGTCCTAAAAATCTCTATTGACTATCTTTTTATGGACAAGTATTAGGTCAATCTAACCCTGACTTCTGAAGGTTGAGCCTCATTCTAGGGACAGTCTTTTGGAAGATATCAATCTATTAGGTATCTGAGCAATCTAACTTGGATCCCTGAGGTTCAAGCTTTGTTCTTAAGATGATTCTCGAAATCTTAATCTATTAGGTATTTGAGCAATCTAACTTAGATCCCTGAGTATCAAGCTTCAATTTGGAGATGATTCTCAAAATCTTAATCTATTAGGTATCTGAGCAATCTAACTTAGATCCCTTAGGATCAAGCTTCATTCTGGAGATGATTCTCAAATCTTAATCTATTAGGTATCGGGGCAATCTAACCTGGATCCCTGAGGATCAAGCTTCATTTTGGAGATGACCCTTGAAAACTCTACTTGACCGGCGTCTTGGAAATCTAACCTAGACTTCAGAGAGTTAAGCTCTGTCCTAGAAATGGCTCTGAAATCTTCATCAATCAATCTTTGCATCATCAATTTTGAAATCTATTCTTCTGTGCTTTAGACATCATACTATTCTTTGAATCAATGTGCTACTCGCACATCAATTCAAAGAGGGGCAAAATGTAACACCCCAAAATTGGAATCTTGCAACCCTAACCAATTTTGTTACATTTGTCATTCTTCTGAATCATCAAAGTCCTATTGTACTAGGCAATTCTGAGTTTTGACTGAATCTACTCGACCTAAGTGTCAAATGCAAAAAATCCTAAATCTACATTAATCATGCATTATATTTAATTCCTAAATATCAATCAATTAGCTAAACAAACCCTATGATTGAGATAATTTAATTATAAAGTCCTAACACTTTAATTAAATTAGATTTACCCCTTTTAGCTAAAACACATAAAAGGAATTAAATAATATTTAATTATTAAATAAATATCCTCATTTCAAAAATTGAATTTAATTATTCAAATAATTGAGAAAATACATTTATGAGCTCATATTTTATTTATTTATTTAATTAAATATTCTCTCAAAACTCTTCTTTCCTGTTCAAAAATAGAAACTTTGAATTAACTGTGCTTTAAAAGAGAAAGAAAATAGTTAAAATCAGAAAGAAAATAGGTCACTGTTTTCTTATAAAGAAAACTTGCTAATCTGAACTAGCTTTTTTATCTATTTTAATTCAAAAGGAAACTTTCTATTCTGAGTAGACTCTCAGTCTATAAAAGAACTCCTATTTCTCATTCAAAAAGATGCATTGTTAGAATAAAGAATTGTTGTTGCATTTTATAGTTCGTAACCTCATTTACATTAAGCTCTCATTTGCAATAGATTAGTTTCATTTTCTTAGATTAATCTTGCATTGCATTGCATTCATGGAGAAAAATCCTCTATTCTTGGATTGGTCTAGGTTGTGAGACTCTCATTCTGAGAGCCATTCAAAACCCCGTCTGGATAGGAGGCAACAGGTCGAATCACAGAGGCATGCAAGATGAATAAATCATATTTACTTATGTATGTGGCTGATGAATAAGGACTATGTTGAATTGTATGGTTGAATAAGAAGGCCACATTTAACATATACAATTAGTTAATTTGATAATTGATTGAATAGTGAACTGAAATGATTGGAGAGAAGACTGATTTGATTGATTAGTTAAAAGAATTGACTGTTTAGATGACAAAATAAATTGATTAATCAGACTGAAAGTCAGTATTAGTCATGGAGGTGGAACTAGAAGAATAATTAACATTAAATAAATTCAAAATTTATTTAATTGTGCATGATTAGGAATAAATAAATTGCGTAGTTTTTTTATTTTAAGAAGACTTAGTTGACATCGTGGAAGTGGAATAATTAAATAAAATAATTATTTTATTCAATTATAGAAGGCATAAATAATAAATTATTTAATTAAAGTAATTATTTAATTGTGATGACAAGAATGAGAAATGTTAATTTAATTAAATAATAAGAATTATTCAATTAAAGTTGGAGAAAATATATTAATTAAATAATACACTCAATTAATTAATTTTAAGAAGATTTATTAGACGAAAATTGAAAGATTAATGAAATGGAAGTTAAATAATTGATTAATTAACTATAAAAATTTAATAAATTTGTAGGGAAAAGAAAAATTTGAATTTAAATTAGAAGAATATCGTAAGTCAATTAAATAATTAAGATTGTTTAATTAATTAAGATGAAATTTAGTGTTAATATTGGGCACAGGTGATGGGACAATTTTAGGTGTCTACATTTTTCCCCTCTTTGAGACAATGTATTTTTAGGCGTTGCTTCAGAGAATAATTAGTGAAATTCATGCCCCAGTATGCAACAGTGAGATCGCAATATTGACTAGGTAATATGTTTCCTCCTCAAAAAAATGAGTGAAAAATAAGGTATAGTGCTCAATTTGTTGATAAAGTGATCAAGATCCCAATGCAATAGAGAAATCAAAAAATAAAGGTGTTTAGAAAATGTTATGGGTAGTAGAAGGTGAAAGGCTACACAGATAGTTAAAATGGGAGGGGTTGCACATCCACCGATGAGGGATAGGGGGGTATAAACAAGCCCTACGGGTGATTTATAAGTTTATTTTCACTCTTGGGCTTTGGAAAACTACTGGAGAAGAGGAGATCTCTAAGAAAGTTTGAGGATCAATGGTGGGCCACGAGGATGACATTCACATCAGTGAGTGGGTCAGGACATATCAATGGCCAGAGGGCAGAAAAATTGGTTAGTATGCGTTGATCTCTGCATTTATTTTCTCAATTTTCATGCATGTAGGTAGGTATGTCCCGGGTCAAAATAGAGCATGTGACGCAAGTGAAGGTCGCATTCACCACAAAATATGGCAAATCAACACATGTTCCATAGGTAGGTTAGACAGTGTAAAATGTAATACCCCGCCGAGGATCCCTCAGCATGAGGACATAATTACACAACAAAAAATGAAGAATAATATATAGACACACACACACACACACACACACAATAAAGTAGTAGAACATAATCTCATTTCATTTATATAATGTAAATAGAAGTCAAGAGTATTAAAGAGGTTATACTACTTGTCAAGCTTAATCAACAAATGATTATCTTTGCATACATGACTATCGATGCCTTTCTTTGGCATTATAACTACCATGTCCAACACTTGTAACTATACACATGTATGAACAACTAGGTGCAAACATTAGATACATGATCATAAATAAATGTTTTAGTGAATCTTAGCTATGTGGATTATTATTAAGAAGAAGTGAAATAATTTCATTAAAAACTTAAAGATAAACCTAAGGGTCTGGACCTAAGTCTTGGGGGCTCATCATTGATGGCCTTGCCTACGTTCATGCTCAGAGACTACGTAGTTCGACATTTCCCATTCCAAACTATCTATTTATAAAATCAAGAAAGCAGGTACACAACCCTTTCAAGAGTCTTATTCCCCATACAATTTTCCCTTCGGCTGCCACCCACTTAGGTGGAACAGGGACAATCTTAGAATTAAAATTGATAACTTGACACTAATTCCATAACTCAAGATAGATTTTATCTCACACTAATATAGTATCCATGAAACCACCTAAATTATAGTATTCACTAAAATTCCTTCCAAGGATACATAGGAATGAAATACAACCAGATCTTAAGATAATACCATAATTCGGTACATTAAAACCATCATCATGATCAACATCATTAAATTAGGATAATCATTATAAACACCACAATCCCTAAGTACTTTTACAATCCCATGAAAATATGGCATAAGCTAAATACCTCCTTTATTCTTAATGATCAACCTAGTTATGATGAAACTCAATCAAATGAATAACAAGCTATCCATAATCAGACTAAGAATGAATAAGAGAACCAAGGACATGTCTACAAGTGCACAACCATAACCATAAACATCTACAAGAAGGAATGACATACATATAATTATCAATTCAAACTTGTAACAACTGGTAATAATCTATAATTCAATTAGAGATACAAATATGCACGACCTCGTAACCTCACACAAGCATATAATGTAGTATTATAATTACCATGAGGCACCATCTTCATCTTCTAAACCCAACACATTTAATACATCATTTCAATTAAACTATTGTAACTTAAGCATCCTTAACTGGATATTTTAAGATTAATTCTAACCTTAATAATATAAAATATATTTGCTATAAATTCCTATAGAGATTTTTATATTCAACTTCAATAAAACTATTCACTCTAATTTACATCATTGCACCCGCTATAACTTCATGACAATTGAATAAGATTCTAGATAATGATTAAGCTTTTATCAAAGTCTATTTAATATTCCACTTATTCATTTTCAAGTAATAATAAGATTTCTTAAATAATACTGATCTAGGAACTTAATTTTAGAAAATAAATATAACTAATATTAAATCATATTCAATTAACAAAATAAAAATTAGCTTTTCTAACTATGAATTTTCAGTTAATACAATTCTAATTTTATTTAAAATTTCATAAAGCAACTAACACAATCACAACCATAATTTTATTTTATGTATAACAAGTTAAAGTTCTAAATAAAAAGAGACAATAATTTTCATTTTAATAAAATTTATCAAATAAAAATAAATCTATAACTTTCTTTATAATCAATTTCTTTTCCAAGACAAAACTTAGATTAAAACATGATTACCAAAAAAAACTAGAAATCTAAGATAAGGAAAGTATTGATTCCTTACAAGCTTTCCTAAGAATTCTTAAAGAGTTCAAAACTAAATTGATTCATAATAAATAAATAAAAATCCCATTCTTGAACAAAGTGGTTATAATGAAAGGGAAACATTTTGATCACAAAATAAGGAATCTAAGAGGAGGAAAAATACGACATTCAAGGGAAATATCGTGCAAACTGAAATCAATGAATGTTGCCCAAACTTGGTAAAGAATCATTTGCTAGGAAGGACTATGCAAAGACAAAGCATTATAGTGCAATAATACAAAAGTTGTAAAACATCGCCTAAAAGATTATGCACACCGAAAATGAAACAACTGCTATACTGAAAATTGCAGAGCAATAAGTAAGAAAATAACACTGATAATCAGATGTTAACAACTTCCATTTCATCTGACCACTCATTTAAAAATATGAAGTGCAAATATATACATTTATTATTGAAATGGGTTATGTTTTTCAGTCATCACTAATTGAAATGTATGGAGGAGTGCACCGAATAATCACATCATATGTTGGTCTATGAAAAAAATGTAAGTCTGGCTAGAAACAAGATTGGAAATATCTAAAGCAACCACCCATATGATACTGGTTAAATGCCTCATTCCAACAAAAAAAAAAAAAAAACCAACCAATCATAGTTGTAATGCAAACAACATTATTTATAAAAATAAACACAATGCTCAAATAAAAAAAGCATATACACAAAAACTTAACTTATAGCCATAATATTATCCAAAAATAAAATAGAATAAAGAACCATGAACAATGATAACCACACATGAAAACAAAGTTCACACTATAAATTAGATGTGCATAATCAATCCAAAAGGGTAGATTGCATACCTCTTAACTCAGTAAATTAGATGCAAGTAACTCACTAAAGTTGATAGGCAATACCAATCTCAAGTTTACCCAAAGTTTCTCCAAAATTTGGGAACCAAAACGATCCTCCCTTGTAAAAGTTATCGATAGCCCCCTCAATTAACTCCCAAAAGTCTTAGTTCTTTTTAAAACTCTGCACTTTTTCATACGTAGGCTTTCCTTTAGTTTTAGTTAAGATTTTTTTTTAGAATAAGGAATGAGATTCGTTAAATTAAGTTATTTTCCTTTTTATTAAAATGGAAGCTTCTAAAACTCATTCATTTTATATAATGTAATAATTTGTTTATAGATTTTCGATAAAAAGAATATATATATATA
>MU226400.1:9749104-9772362 GCA_018584345.1 Thuja plicata | reverse complement strand
TATATATATATAGTGATGTATAAATTGTAACCTGCAAGTATTCTACACACAAACACTCAATAACTCATTATATCCAAGGTTAGTAAGATCAAATCAATGAAATCAATGAAAAACCTTATGAAATCAAATTATTGCTTGCTAGTCATGAAGATCCTACTTTAATTTGAAAATTGCTCTCAGATTAAGCATGTTAGATCATAGGATTGACAATCATGAAATGAAAGATTCATAAAAATATGCGTAAAATGTTCAAAAACATGTTTAATTATGCATCATTTATATCAAATTTTACAAATTGAACTAGATTAGCATGCTAAAAAGATGAACTAGATTAGCTAGAATGAATTTGACATTATATCTATGCTTAAATTCTCTATTCTCCTATATCAAATGAGCTTAGAAAGGCTTCATTATATAGAGATTTCTTGGAGGGAAAAGGCTTCAAATTTGAATTTGAATTCAACGGTTGAAATACATCCATCAGGGATGGTTGAGATGTAAATTTGCTTGATCCTTGTGATCACCTCTCATTGGTTAGAGGTTTGAATTTTGAGGCATGTTGAAGGAATCTTAATAACTTGAATTAATTAATTCCTTTTAATTAATTTCCTTAGTCATGTATTTAATTTTTTGATTTGATTTAGTTCATTCAAGGTTAATTGAAGAATTAATGACTTTTGATGAATGCCTCTTGGTGAGTGATCTTGGATTATTGATTTTTGATGAATTATATACTTAAACCGATCTAGTTTAATTATATAATATTGATTAGCTTTAAATTGGTATTCTTGATTAGGACCTGAAGAACTTGATTTCAAATTAGAGCTTCTGAGTTTATTAGACCATTTTCAAGTTTTTACATTTGTCCCTCTTTGAATTGATATGTGATCAGCGTGTTGATTCAAAGAACATCTAGTTGTTGACTAGCGATCGAATAGTTAGATATGAAGCGATGCAACTATTATTTGATTAGAAATCGATTCTGAACTTGATGGAACGAAACACGATTGAAGTTGTTGAATATTCTTGATTACTTGATAAGATCAGTGTAATGACCAGGAGATCAATTTGATGTAAAGCAATGAAACACCTTTCTGATTGTTGAGGATAATAACACCTAATCAATTTGATATGAAGAGATGAAATCGATTACTATTACCATGATGTCTGAAATCTTGATTCGATACTCAGTTTGATGTGATGCGATGAAACTGATATCTCCAAGACATAGTTCAAAAAGATTGACTAGACAACCAGTTTGATGTGATGCGATAAAACTGATTCCTAACAAAGATTTGAACAAATGATCAATTTGATGCAAAGCGTTGAAACTGATCAGTGTTTGAAATTTTGATTGATTTAGATGAAAATACTATCAATTTGATGATATTTCCACTAATGTTTAGAACTTGATTTTTTATAAGAGCAAGCAATTTGATGTGAAGCAATGAAATCACTCATTACAATTTTGAAGCCTGATAAAGATTCTCCAGCTTTTTGAAAGTTGATTTGTTTGATCGATCGTAGAGTCAAGTTATATTTCTGAAAATGCCCCATTTGTTGAAAAGATTTGGTAATATGATCACTTGATTTGATGTGATTAATAATGCCCCCTTGGAATCAAAATGAACATGATATTGAGTTTATTTCTAGATAAAAACATTCAGATGAGAATGATAATTTTGGAATGAGGATTTTGATTCCAATAGAAAAGATAGTGGTGAGAACCACGAAGAAACTACTTCTTGTTTGGTCAAAATTAGACTCCGTAGGATGAAGTTAGAGCCAAAAAGGTGCAATAGATGATCAATAGTTGTGGTTAAAAGTTTAAAATTAATCACCCCCAAAATGAAATTAAATAGGGTAATAATTAAAAAATTACTATTCATTTGAACTATTCACTGATAGAGAATTGAAGAGCTTAGAGAGAGAAGATGTTGATCCCCCTGCATAATCATCGATTTGAGACCGTCCGATGACACGAGAGACCTTCCCATTACCCACCAGTGGTATGTCATCAAATTCCTGCTTTGAAATTTTGAAACTCATGCATGTTTTTGCTTTGATTTTGCATGTTTTAATGTTTTTCATAGAATATTACATGCGGTAAGTAAATTAGTGTATCTTGTTTGTTTTATCATTTCTAGTCCATAGAATATCATTCCCGCTAATGATCTATCATCTTCGGTAACATATCATTTCTAGTACTTTAGATATTGCTTCTTGTCCTTAAGATATAGTTTCTAGGACATAATATAATTTTTGGTATTCAAGCCATCATTTTTGGTAAAATGTCATTTTGGAACTCTGAATAATCATTTCTAGAACAGTGAGCCCAAAATGCAGAGTTTAATTTCAAAAACTTAGAAAATTTGAATGTTTTAGCGAATCTGACCCTGTTTGAATAGCTACCTGCTGAATTGATCTAATTTGAACATTCTTGTTTGCCCCAATTTTGATTCTGTAATGTTTTTGCCATTTGTAGAGAGACCCTGGTACTTTATAGACACGCGTACCATATCCATGAGTCTTGTCACTGATTGAGCATTTATTTGTTGAGGACCCCAGAGATATTGTTCGTTGTGTTCTAGGATATTTGCTAGATATGCCTGAGTATACCATAAACCATGGTCTACTTACCACTTTGATAGAGCGATGGAATTCGGAGCATAATACGTTCCACTTTCCAATTGGTGAGATTACATTTACCCTGGAGGATGTATGGTGTATCCTTTGTATACCTGTGATGGGTGAGCTACCTTACTATGATTCTACTTGACGAGCATGTATAGATGCGTGCGTGAGAGTATTTCAGAATCCCTTAGTGGTCGAGCAACACATCACTTGGGAGCATTTGGAGAGACAGGGTCTTGCATTTTCTGGTGTGTTAGCAGGTCTTATTGGTGGATTCCTTATTTTGGATAGGAGCGCACATGGCTTTTCTGTTGGATGGGGTGGATTACTTAAGGATTTATTACAGAGTCCATGTAGATTAGCCTGGTGTACCTGTCTCCTGGCTCACCTATATCATGACTTACATTAGGTGGTCTATCAACATGATAGATCATTTTCAGTTGGGTTGATTCTTTTTCATATATGGGCTTGGGAGCATATCCCAGTTACACGGCCTGTTGTAGCGCAATCTCGACAGGTAGGTTATCCTTATGTGTATATGTATGCTGAAGATATGGTGTAGCCCCGCCTGGGAAACTTGGATTATTGGAGATGATCATAAGATGATATGACAATTGTTATCTGGCATCCTTACTTAGATTGTGAGGAGTGGAGGAGTGACAGGCGAGAGATGCCATTTGTTTTCATAGAGAGATTACTGATTGGCCGTACCGTTTATATTATTGAGAGATTCATGGTTACTCATGTCTTATGGCAGTACGGTATGGAACAGCCTATACCCCAGGGCATGGAAACTTATGCTAGATCCTGAGATAAGTAGGCACAGTGGGGGCCGCGATTGAGATACAAGAATACTTTTCTTGAGCATCAGTGATTAGTTCCTTTTATATGGGCTTTGGCTCTAGATATTATAGATGCTGGTATGACTCCTGATTTCTCAGCATACTTTGCACAACATCTGTTTCCTTGGTTGACCTCTCCTGATGATGTAATTCTAGCTATGGTAGATGAGGGTGATGATGGAGGTGATGACAACACAGGTGGTGGGGCCGTCAGGGCTACATCTCACAGACATTCTAGTAGCAATGATGATAGTGCAGGAAGAGAGTGTGGTGGTCAGCCGAGACAGGTTAGAGTACAAATTGCAGGACCGACACCACCAGCATCTACATAGGCACCAACTACTAGACATATTCTAATTAAAGGGAAGGTTCTTGCATCATCTCATATTCCTTCTTCTTCCTAGATTCCATCTACTCAGGCTCCTTCCACGGTGAGAGTTACTCATTTTTTTATGGTAAGCAACATAGTCAAAGGGTGGCAGACCGAGTAGATCAAAAGTTCCTCCCCGAGGGCTACCAGGGGATGATACAACTAGCCATTCTTGATTGATTTGAGCCATTATTTGCATTTTGATGATGATGTATTGATATATCTGTGATCTAGCACCATTTTTGCTCAGTTTTGGATGATGTATCTCATAGACATTTATTTGATATATGATGACATTTTTATGTTTTTGATCTTATTGTATCTTTATTAGTGATATTTTATGCTCTATGAGATGATTTTGATTATTCTATGAGCGGGTTCTTTTGATTTATGCTATGGATGAAAGTGTATGGAGTTTTAATGAAATGAAATGAAAATGAAATATGATGATTTTTTTTTCAGTAAGTAAAATACTCAATCATATAAAAAATGATATCTTGTTGAATGTTTTGAAGTTTTTTTTTCCGTCTTTTAGATGTGTGTTATGATAGCCTTTCACAGTGTCATTTGTTATAAAAGTTTATGCAACTCCTAGAATGAAATGCAAATGCAGATGCAACTTTCATTTTCATGTCATTCCTTTTATGGTTTTGTTTCATCATTGAGCTTTTTGCGGATCCCATTTTGGACACAACCAACACTGATATGCAAGTAATCATGTTAGTATGAATATCACCATTCTTGAATAGAAGTACATACAATCATCACTAGTTCTTAAGTGACTATAATAATATGAATATGACTTATGGAAAATGTTTGATTTAGCACAACCACCACGAATAATTGATTTACTCTGATGATATGAATACTAATTGAGCTTAGTTTTGATATTGCAATATGACACAAGCATCAAGATACAACAAATCTTGATGTCCTGAGTATCAATTGCATTTTAACAAACACAATAAAAAAAATACCATTTCCTTAATATTCTAGTACAAAGACTCATGGAACATTTTCGAGAACATGATAATCAACAATTGATAAAAATAGCAATCCAAACTAACATAGGTGTTTTTATTTGGTCTCAAATTCAGATCCTTTCATGTAGCTTTATCTTTGTCATCATAGACCTTGTCAAAAACCAATGTCAATCACAAGTAGAAATTCAAGAAAATATCATGCCCCCTGTCTTCATGTTTCTAGCCTAGTAAAGTAGCATTGAAACACTCAAGAGAAGTATAATAAGCAAAAATCTGATAAAGAACAAAAATTCATCCAAAGAAAAAACATCTCAACTCCCTCATTGTTTCTCTAGTACAAATACATCATAGAGTTATTTAGAAGTCAGAATTCATGCAAGCATAGGACATGACTGATCATTTCTGTACTTGTGTTTTTGATTGATAGATTCAATATGACCATGTTGATAACAGGATGAGTATTTAGGAAACATTGTTTTGTTTGTTGATATGAGATGTGATTTGATCAGTGGTATTGAGAAATACATTTGTTTGGTTTCTTTGGTTGGGTTGGTGTTGAGAAACACCTTTGATTGATTGACATGGCATTGAGAAATACCGATGGTGAATTGATTGCCTTGAAGAAGTTTTGAGTGTGTTTGTTCACAAGAATGATAAGATTAGATTCCAAACCATGGTGGTGATAGGAACAATGATATAGCAATCAACTAGGAATTTGTTCTTGCTTGCGTTAGCTCAAAGGTCTTGAAGCACTCGTTGAAGAGTTATCCAAGTTTTGATAGACAGAGTAGCGAGTTAACCAAATGGCGCCTGTTTACCAGTTTTCACCATTTGTAGGAATGCTATTTTTTCTACCAAGGCCCCTATTTACCAGGTTTTCACCAAGGCACAATTTTTTTGTTTTTTCAATTTTTTTGTTCTTTTCTCTATTTTTTTGTATTTTTGAGATTGTTGATTTTTTTGTATCTTTTAGAATCTTTTCCACTTTACATAGCTATAGACAACAACTTAGGCATAGAACCTCTTTAGATGGTTTGTGTTGATAGGATCAGGAAGTGCGTCTCCTTCTGTGGTAGCTAGTTGATAAGCTTCAGATCTGAATACTGTTGTGATTATTAATGGCCCTAACTAGTTAGGTTCAAATTTTCCCTTCTTTTATCTTTTTTGTTAATTCTTAGTGTTTTCACGTAGCACTAGGTCTCCCACTTGGAACTCATGAGGTTTGACCTTCTTATTATAGCCTTTTGCCATTCTCTTTTTATATCCTTGTAAATGTTTGAAGGCATCTTGGCATCTTTCAACCAATAGTTCTAGATGTTGTAATCATGAGACTCTTTAGTCATCATATTTGATTAGTCCTTTTAAAGATGCTCTCAAGGATGGAAGTTCTACCTCTACTAGAAGAACTGCTTCAGAACCATAAACCAAGGAATAAGGAGTAGCTCCTATTGGGGTTCTGATACTTGTTCTGTAGGCCCACAAAGCTAGATTGATTTGAACATGCCAATCCCTACAAGAATCATTGACAGTTCAGATGAGAATCTTGAGTATTTTCTTATTTCTAGCCTCTTCTTGTCCATTTCCCTTAGGATAGTAGATAGAGGAGAAATGCTGGGTGATTTGGAACTTGTTGCACAATTCTATCACATCCTTGTTTTTGAACTATTTACCATTATCTGTCACAATTGATGAAGGAAGACCATACCGACAAATGATGTAGTTCATGATAAACAGTGAGATTTTTTTTCCTATTGTCTTGATTAAGGGTATAGCCTCAACCCACTTAATAAAATATTATGTTATTGTAATAATGAACTTGTGACCATTAGAGGATGATGGGTAAATTTGACCAATAAGATCAAAGACCCAATGTTGAAAAGGCCAATGTGTGATAAAAGGTAATAATTCCCTTGCTGGTGCATGCATAAGATTGCCATGGATCTGGTACTTTTTGCAAGTTTTTGAGAATTTGACAACATCTTTCTCCATTGTAGACCAATAATACCCAATACGCAAGAGTTTCTTAGCCAAGGTAAGACCATTCAAATGTGATCCATGTACTTTGTGTAAAGCATTGTTAGATTCTTCTAGGTCTAAACATCTTAGCAAGGTACCATCAAAACCCCTCTAATACAAATCATCTGTGATGATCACATGTTTTGAGGCTTGATGAACAAGGTTGCATTTTTTGTTCTTGGATATACCCTGGGGTAAAACATTTGTTTCAAGATAGGTTTGAATAGGTCCATAGCGAGGGGAATCACAACATATAAGTTGGAAAACTAGTTTTGAGTCAGGATAGTTATAGGAGGGATAAGGTAACTCATCCACGAGGAATTCATATCGCGCTTGATTATCAGATAACGCTATGAGAGACATAAGATTATCCATTGCATCGGTCGCTTGATTATTTAGTCTAGGAATCTGCTCAAATTTTATATCGATAAAGTACCGCTTCAAATCATCCACCATTTTCTTATAAGGCACAAGCTTATCATCTTTAGTTTGATATTCATTAGTGGTTTGATTTATGACCAGTTGAGAGTCACCATAGATGTGAAGCATTGTTACCTGCCATTCTAGTGCCATCTTGAGTCCATTTACCAAGGCTTCATATTCTGCAATGTTAGTACACGAAAACAAAATCTTTTATGTCTTAAGTATATTGTATCCTTGAGGTGATATGAATACGACACCTGCTCGAGAGCCATGTTGTGTGAATGATCCATCAAAATACATCTTCTAGGTATGCTCTATAATCATGAGGATTGATTCATATGGAAAATCAATAGTCAAAGGGATATCACCTGATAATGGTGCATCTGCAAGTTGATTTGCAATAAATTTCCCTTTAATAGCTTTTCATTCAATGTATTCAATATCAAACTCGCTTAGTATCATCATCCATTAAGACAACCTACCAGTTAAGGTTGCTTTGTTTAAGAGATATTTTAATGGATCAATCTTAGCCACCATATGGATTGAATGTGACATCATGTAATGACAAATTTTTTGAGATGCAAATACTACTTCTAGCACTACTTTTTCAATTGGTGTATAATTAAGCACATACTAAACCAATTTTTTGCTAATGTAATAGATTGCATGTTCTTTCCATGTTTCATCTTCTTCTGCCAATAGTGCCCCTAGTGAAGTATTAGTTGCTGAAACATACAAGAGCAATGGTTTTCCTACGATCAGAGCCATCAAGATAGGTGGGTTTACTAGATACTGCTTTAGTTGATTAAATGATGTTTCACGTGCTTCATCCCACTTATGGGTAATACCTTTGTGCATAAGCTTAGTGAATGGTTTAGCTTTATCAGCTAGTTGAGAAATGAACTGTTGGATTGATTGTAAATTCCCTTGCAATGATCCCACCTGACTGATGTTTCTAGGTGGAGGCATCTCAATGATAGCTTTGACCTTTTCCAGATCAACTTCAATTCCTTTAGCAAAAAATATGTATCCTAACAATTTTCCCGAGGTAACCCCAAATGCACGCTTTTTTGGGTTCAAGCACAGTTTTAATTGCTCCATTCTGTCTAAGATTTTTCCCAAATCTTGTAGATGATCTTCTCTATGATGAGATTTCCCTAATGTGTCATGCACATAATCCTCCATGTTCTTGTGCATCATATCATGGAAGATCATTGTCATTGCTCTTTGATATGTTGCTCCTGCTTTTTTTAGTCTAAAAGCCATTAAATTCCAACAAAACGTTCCCCATGGACAAGTGAAAGTTGTTTTATCTTGGTCTTTAGGAGAAAATTTTATTTGATTATACCCAAAAAATCCATCCATTAAAGACGACATCTCATTCCCTGTTGTAAGATCCACAATGACGTCTATACTTGGTAAAGGAAAGTCATCTTTTGGACATGCTTTATTGACATCTCGAAAGTCAGTGTAGATTCTGATAGATTTGTCATGTTTTGATACTGGAACAATATTAGATATCCATGCAGCATATGCAATGGCTCTTATAAAACCTACTTTTAAAAGTTTCTC
Source organism: Thuja plicata (assembly GCA_018584345.1). NCBI lineage: Eukaryota > Viridiplantae > Streptophyta > Pinopsida > Cupressales > Cupressaceae > Thuja > Thuja plicata. The sequence continues at coordinate 9,763,522 of MU226400.1, read as the reverse complement.
TAGTTCTGCTTTTACTAAAAGAGCAACATGTGGATGCATCTTTCTTAGTTTCTGTTTGACAGGTTTTATCCCAAGAGCCATAGATAAATGATGCATAATCAAATCAGGATCAAGCCATGGCATGTCAGAATAAGACCATGCAAAATTGATCTTCTTTTCTTTGAAGAATTGTGTAAACGCTTCCTTTTCCTCCTCAGATAATGATTGAGCATTATGTATGAGTTGTGGTGTCTCCTCTATACCAAGATTAATTGGTTGAGTAAGTTTGACGAGCACTGCAGATCATTCCTGAGAGTGATCAAGAATAATATCAAGTTTCCCATCTTTTAGTGCCTCAATAAGGTTTTCACTATCAGATACATCATTTACTTTTCTTTTTTCATGATCTGAGGTTGCCACAAAATGGTTTTCACCCTCAAATCTTTGATTTTTTCTTTATTTTTGTGATTATAAAACTTGATATCCTCCCTAACATTATATTTCCTAGTGGAAGACGTTACAAGTTCTATTGAATTCATATAACATGCGATAACATGGTCATTGGGAAAGACAGGTATATCCATAGGTTCAGACAAGGTCCAGTCAATTAGGTTAGGATACACTAGTTGAAGAGAATTGTTTGGGTTGGTTTCGCTTACGTCAAGATGTAGGATGGAATTGTGATCATCACGTTTGAATGGATCAACAAGGTCTATCATAGTATCTTCCAAAAGAATCATTAGACCAAGAAGCTCCTCACTATTCTCACTCGAGTCATTGTCAATAATTTGGGAACCAAATTTGAATGGTCGGATACCTAAGCTTTGTCCCCCTTCACGTCTTGTTATATTAAGATATGAATTTACTAAGATGTGTTGGAACTCTTTAGAATCTATCAATAGCCTTGTATTGGCATCAATAATGCTAGATGTTACAATTTCTTGTGGTTTTGTATCCATGTTAGAATGATCAACAGTATTAGAACTTTCTCCTCTCTCCATCTGAGGTGCATATTGATGAATGACATTTATTTCTATATCCATGGCGGCATTAGAGAATGAGTCCCAGTCATATTTGTTAGAATCTATTTCTATGGATTGATCAAGGTCTATAACATGAATAGGTGTGACCCTTTCACCCCAGTTGGGATGACAGTCTTCTTGTGTGTTAACTATCTCATCAGAATGATGTTCTTGAATTTTAGTTTGAATACCATCAAGGTTTAGATTCTCTAATAATGGCATGTTTGTGTTTTCATCCTCATTTTTTTGAGTTCCCAAAAATGAAGGTATGTATCGCTCACCTTGATAATGAGGATTTTCATCATTAATATATAATAACCTCGCATATGACTGTTGTGTGAATTCTATCTCTTGCTCTGATTCTTCCATTTCTTCATCAAAGATTGGCCCATCCTGAATGAGAGGTATTTGTGGCTCTTCAGAATATCCAATGCCTATTTTGTCTTTAGGATCTCTGAATTGTGTCAAGATTGGTTCAACAAGACCCTCTCTATGGTTTCCTAGAGGTCCTTGTCCTTGATATCCCATTTGTTGCATAATATGGAGACCACGTCCATATTGTTGAGTCATAATGTGAACATGTTTGACATCATGATGAGATTCATCTTGATCTTTGTATAACCAACTTAATACTTCAGCATCCTCTTTTTCTTCTTCCACTGATTTTCCTTTTACAAAGGTTGCATTGAATTTTGTTTGTAATTTAGGTGTTTCTGACACTGTAGAAGATGATGGTCTCCATTGTGATCTTGGTGATAAGGGTAATGTCGTTATAGAGAGTAACTGATCAATCTTATATTCCCCCATTCCATTATCATGTAGTTTCATTTTATTTTCAAAATCTCGCAATAATGTGGAATTTGAAATTTTTGCGGTTTGTTCTTGAAGGGCTTCTCTATTGTGTGGAACCATTCTTTCATTTGATTGACACATATTCTTAAAATATTGGAAGTAACTTGTGTCAGATGGAATTGTGATCTCTTCCCCATTGTATGGGAATTTTAAATATTGATGATAAGTAGAAGGGACAACTTGATATCATGTATCCAAGGTCTTCCCAAAAGAATATTGTAAGACAGTTTAAGATCAAGCACCTGGAACACCACATTTATTTCCATAGATCCCACTTTGATTGGAAACATGAATAGGCCTTTGGATGATCTTTCTTAATCATCATATGCTTTTATAGTTATTCTCTTCTTAGGATCAATATGTTCATCTGAGAATCCCAATTCCTTGATCAAACCTAGAGTGCAAATATTGAGACCCGCTCCTCCATCTATCAAGACTCTTTTTACTCGATGTTTGTGAATGAGTACTTCTATATGTAGTGGAATTTTATGAGGGTGACTCAAGGAATTGTGATCCTCTTCAGAAAAGGATGAATAGTGAGGTGTATTCAAGTGTCCAACCATGGTTTGGAATTTATCTATGTGCAAATTGTTAGGAACATTTGTTTCAACCAAGGATTTTTCCAAAATATCTTTATGTGATGGAGAGAGTTTAAGAAATTCAAGAATTGAGATTTGTGTAGGAGTTCTTTAAAATTGATCAACCAAAGTATAATTAGATGAGAAAGATGGTGAATTGTGTTTGGTTGTTGTAGATTTTAATGATGTAGGAAGTTTTGAAGATTCTCCCTTTATGATGAATTTAGCTTGTCCTCTTGTTACTGCATTAGAAGCTTTGGCCTTTTTATTTTCTTTGATGACGATCACATTAACCCTCTGATCTGATTCTTCTTGCATGTTGATAGTATGGTCATGAGGATACATGTAGTTCACCTAATTACCTTTTGCATTGGATGAATCTCCTTTCTCATAGTTAGGTAAAGGTGATTGAAAAGCTATGTGATCTTCATTTGTTTTGTGACCATACACTATAATGACTTCATTGTCAATCAAGTCTTGTAACAAATGTTCTAGTTTCATACACTCATTCATTCTATGCCCTTTGTTTTGATGGTACTCACAATAGTGTGCATCATTCCACCATTTAGGCTTAACTAGTGGTTCATATGGTCTTGATTCTGGTAATGTGACAACTTTGTGAGAGACAAGATTTCGTAATGCTGATTCCAACAACTCCCCAAGAGATGTAAATATCCGTTTAGGAGTATACGCAAAAGGTGGCTTTTTTTTATTGTTGTTTTGATTAACCCGCACATTAGATGCAACAGTGGGATTCTTAGGAGGAGTAGTAGTAGATAAATTAAATTTTGGTTTTTGCAATTTTACGTTGTGAGCATCTACTACCCCATCATTAACAATATTCCTATTTTTGTTCCAAAACTTTGATTTATCTTGGGTGTCATTGTAGTTTGGATTAAAAGATCCTTTAGTTTCTTTGTAGATTTTAAGTTCACCTTTCCTTACCAATGTATCCTCAATTTTGATTCCCATCTCAATCATTTTGTCAAATGTTGGAATGCATTGTAGTTGGATATAATGATTCAATTATGTGACCAAGTTGTTCACAAAAATGTCCATCTTTTCTATTTCTGGAATTAATCGAGGATATCGTGCAAAAATTCTTCTCCACCTTAGTAGAAAAGATATAAAAGGTTCACCAACTCAATATTTGGTGTTGGACAAGTAAATAATAGTAATATGATTTTGAATGTTGTATGAGTAATGTTTCATGAACTTTTCTGCAATTTATTCAAAGGTTTTTATTCCATGTGGTAATTTAGAAAACCATTTTGCTGCTTGTCCACTCAAACTGCGAGGAAACAACCTCATGAGATATGTTTGCTCATGAATGAACTCCATGCTTAGGGTATAGAAATCATGTATATGATCTTGAGGGTCCATGAATCCTATATATTTTTCATATTTGGGTATGTCCACATTTGGTGCAAATGTTGGCATGTGTAAGCTTTGATCAAATGGCATAGGACAAAATGCACTCATAGAGTATTTCTTTGGTACGGTATCTTTTTCTTTCTTCAGGTCAAGAAGTTGAGTTTTCAAATCTTCCACTTGTTTCACAAGGAGAGTAATAGGATTTTACTCTTCTTATGTTTTGAGTTGTTCTACATCAAAATATTGAGGTAGTTTTATCCCTATTGAAGCTAGATGCATGAAGTATTTTTCTTTATCCGCCATTAGGATTTTATCCATGATCTTTTGGAACCTTGCATCTTGTTGGAATTTTTGGATGTACTCCTCAATTATTTCTTCATAATGATTGGAATGATTATCCCATTCATTTTAAATTCCATCCATGTTGTTGTGTTCTTGTTATTGTTGGTATTTTTGGTGTCGTTGGTGTTGTTGTTGGTAGTAGTTTCTAAATCACTTGTTCTAGGCATCGAAAAAGGATCGTACTCTTGTTCTTGTTGTGCTTCAATGTGTATTATCGAATGGTTTGAAGTGTCTATGTGTTGAATATGGATACTTCTTGTCCACACCATGTATGATTAGATGATACTCTATTTGCAAAGAATAGAAACCTATCACCTATGGTTTTAATGTTTGAATAAACTAGCTTTACAATTGGTCAAAGTTGATGAAAGGTTATTGATGTAGTTGATAATGTTTGAGATCTTGATGAAGGTTGGATTGACCTTGATAGTGATCTTTAAACACAAAGAGGGCTGATATGACCAATTTAAAAGTAGTGTTAGTTGATTGAAACCAAGAGTAAATAGTTTGATCTTCTAGGAACCAAGGTTTGATTTGAGCACTTTTGATGTTAGGACTAGAAATAGATGTCTTTATAACTTTCACTTTTGAAGTGAGTTTTGAGGTGAATAGCACAAAATGACCTTCATTTGTGACAAACATGACTACAAGAAGTCAAGGAAAATGTTTTAGGACCAATTTTTTTGAGCAAAGTTTTTGAGTGATTTCGTGAGAACTTTTGTGCAAAGGACCAACCACCGTTTTGAAAAGAGTCACCCATTTTTGGAATTCTTGCAAGGTGTTTTTGAAATATGCAATTTATGGACATACACACGCAAAGAAAATTTTAATTGTCATGTTTTGGTAAGGATTGTTTGTTTTTAGAATTTTGTGATTATGAGGGTACAAACACGCACTATCCCTACAAAATTGGCATAGCATGAAAATCCTTGCTCATAAAATTAGGTACACACCCAAATGCTAATCACAATATGGCCATCACCAAGCATGCAATGGATCTCATTATGATGCCATATTATCTGAATCCAAATGCAAATGGGGGTACGATATGACGAGTATCTTGGGGCAATTACTTTTTGCCTTGAACAAGTATTATCACCTTTCAGGGGTGATCTAGGTAGCTTTTAATCTTAGAGTGTCTAGTAAGGTTCTCCATTCGGTTGTATCCTCTACGTCCATGCAAGAATGATTCAAGCGTATAGCCCCATAGAAAATCTTGAAAAAAGTGGTCACGTAAACATGACTGAGACCGTTAGGCTGCACTTAAGTTAGACGTGAGCTGAGTATAAGCTCAACTAACATCTGACTCCCCAGGATTTAACCCGAAAGAGTAAATTTGATTAACATGAGTTGGAGTGGTGTGGCTCACACCTCATTCTCATGTGGGTCATCCTGGGATATTTTTCCCTCACCGGCATGCCCAACTAAAGGATAAAGAAAATAAAGAGGATTGGCGTTGAAAAGAGGTCTAGATTTTTTATTTTCCCAAAGGGAAAAGAGCATACTCTCCTACCTGATAATGTTTTCTCCTATCAAGCACTTCAAACAAAGTTCATTCCCTCAAATCCAAAATTAACCTTCAATTTCACATTTGAGTTTCTAATTTTCCCAAAGGGAAAAGAGAATAATCCTCTAATGAAATTGAAAATCAACTCTAGATATTGATATTAAGATGCCTAACAAATTAATTGATAAAAACATTTTGCATGTGAAAATAAATTGTTCATTCCTTCCAATTTTGATACAAGACTCAATTTGGGGTTTGACTTTCTGATTTTCCCAAAGGGAAAAGAGCATAATCCTCTATCCAAATTAGGAAATGCACAAAATTGTGTTAAGTGTTAGATCAATTTTTTTAATCTTTGCAATTGGAAACCTACAAACAACTCATTAGTAGTTTTTCTGCAAGGAAATCTTTGAAAAGTGACCTACAAAACATGTTAGGCAGCTAAACAATATGATCAAAATCACAAAAACAACCATGTTAGAAGGTTAGAAATCAAATTCGTCAAAGGAAAGACTCTGTATTTTTTCTCTTTGGATTCTAGACGATAAAACAGTAACCCAAAATGATATTTCCCGAAAATGATAAACCTTTTACCCCAGACGATAAACTTTACGAGAAATGATAACTTTTTTACCAAAGACAATAAAGGATACCAAAAATGATAAAAGATTTACCAAAGACGCATTAAAGCCAAAAGTTTACCTTCCACAGACGATACCATTTCAGCAGTAGACGATATTAAATCTCCCAGAATGATGGCTGAATTACCGCAGATGATACTTCACTCCCAGAAATGATAAAGGATTCACCAAGGATGATAGACTGGCTGCAAATTTGAAAAATGTCAAGAACAGAGAGAAACATTTCATGGAAAAATAGCAATCTTCCCCACGGTGGGCGCCAAAATGTGATGTGTAAATTGTAACCTGCAAGTATTCTGCACACAAACACTCAATAACTCATTATATCCAAGGTTAGTAAGATCAAATCAATGAAATCAATGAAAAACCTTAAGAAATCGAATTATTGCTTCCTAGTCATAAAGATCCTACTCTAATTTGAAAATTGCTCTTAGATTAAGCATGCTAGATCATAGGATTGACAATCATGAAATGGAAGATTCATAAAAATATGCCTAAAATTCTCAAGAACATGTTCAATTATGCATCATTTAGATCAAATTCTACAAATTGAATTAGGTTAGCATGCTAAAAAGATCAAATAGATTAGCTAGAATGAATTTGACATTATATCTATGCTTAAATTCTCTATTCTCCTATATCAAATGAGCTTAGAAAGGCTTCATTATATAGATTTTTCTTGGAGGGAAAAGGCTTCAAATTCAAATTTGAATTTGACGGTTGAGATACATCCATGGGGGATGATTGAGATGCAAATTTGCTTGATCCATGTGATCACCTCTCATTGGTTAGAAGTTTGACTTTTGAGGCATTTTGAAGGAATATTAATAACTTAAATTAATTAATTCCTTTTAATTAATTTCCTTAGCCATGTATTAAATGTTTTGATTTGATTTAATTCATTCAAGGTTAATTGAAGAATTAATGAATTTTGATGAATGCCTTCTGCTGAATGATCTTGGATTATTTATTTTTGATGAATTATATACTTAAACTGATCTAGTTTAATTATATAATTGTGATTAGCTTTAAATTGGTAGTCTTGATTAGGACCTGGAGGACTTGATTTCAAATTAGGCCTTTTGAGTTTATCAGACTATTTTCAGGTGATTATATATATATATATATATATATATATATATATATCACATATTTTAACATAAGAATAATAAAGAAAATAATTTCAATAAAATGTTTATTTTATTTCTTCTAGACTTGTAAATAGAAATAATAAATAAATGAAATTGCATCGTTTGTAATTTATAACATATTTAGAACATAATAATAACATACTAACTAAACTATATATTTATGAAATTCATACAACCACAAATATTATTCACATATTTAGGTCTATGTGTAGACTATCGTAAGTCTAACAACTCAAACTAACAATTTACTAGAAGAGATGAAATGTTTACTTACCATAATAGTTCCTTCCTAAGTCTAAACTAGAGAGACACTACATAAAACACAATTGAGTCACAACTGAAATTGATGTTGCACAAGTGCTATTTTGATGTAATGCAAGTGCTAGATTTAGGTGACACACTATTTAGGTAAATGGAACACATATATGAGAATGATGAGATGCAAGTGTATAGTTAATACAAAACAATTAACTGTTACTTATGACAATTTTATTTGATTTATGTAATGCATGTAGGAAATTAATTTGACACATTTATTTTATTTTCTATGAATATGTAAATGGACAATGTATTTAGACATGTGAATGATTTAGGATGGCACGTGTGACTGATTTAGCTTCTTGCATGTGCATTTGTAGATTAGAGATGATGTATTGATTACTCGAGAGAACCATCTTGAAACACTCCCCTATAGAAATTGATTGGATTAGGAGGAGAAGGACCATTTAGATAGGGTGGGATTATTATATGTGACCTATACACTTGAGATTAGAGCTAAAAGGGGGCTTATTATTACAGTATGTGAGAGGTGGCACTCAGATACATTGTCTTTCCACTTACCAACTAGGGAGCGTAGCATGACTCTAGAGGATGTGTATAGGTTTATGAGGCTTACAATGCAGGGTGAGAGGGGTGTATATGCATTGTAGGTAGGTCATAGGGCCTTGAGTGAGCTATTTGATACTCTGAAGGCTAAGACAGGGATCCAACATTATGAGATCAGGTGGAGGGACATGCTGACTAACTATGACAATTTATTTGGACTACTTTGTGGATTATTGGTTGGGGTAATGGTACTAGACAGGAAAGGAATGTATATCCCATAATTTTGGGGGAGGTGGTGACAAGTATGTGGGAGGAGCATAGCATGTATGCATGGGGTTCATGTGTATTGATGATACTTTACTTCCAGATGCATGATATAGTCTATCATGGGGCGCAGTCATTGGGATGTGGAGTGACCTTATTATAGGTTTGGGCTTGGGAGTACATAGTTGTGTACCAACCCATTTTTGATAGGAAGGTGATTCATCCCGGACAACCATACACTTATTATTATGAGGCAGTTATCCAGATATAAGTAGCGCACACCAAATACTAACATCATTAGTTGGATACACTAAAAAATTTAACATGCCACCCATACATAGGTTGTGCAGTGTGGGATGGAGTGGCCGACCACCTCTAGTTTTGGAAATAGGAGAGGTACTTGATTGGGAAAACTACTTAGTCATCTATGATCGTCGAGATTTAGCTACCAAAAAGTGTAGTGAGACAATTTGGAGAGAGACATCGGTTTCCTATTAGTTCATCTAATTTTCCTCACTATATTAGGGATGTCAGAGGATGGGACCGGTAATCCCTATAGAGACAACATTGGTACAATTCAAAACTATAGCACCACGATGGAATGTCTAGAGATCTTAGATAATAGATGTAGGGACTACACTTGATTATGATGTGTGGTGGCCACATCATAACACTATGCCATATACAAATCTAGGAGTACCTATTCCTATAGACATGGCTTGATGTATATAGATAGCTACAGAGGAGGGTAGGGAGACATGGAAAAAGGGGTGTTAGAGGTGGTGGATAAGGATGAGGTGGATGGGGTAGAGGAGAAAGGTAGGAAATGGATAATGAGGAAGAGATGGAGGATGGGGATGAGGTGACAAGGATGAGGATAGAGGTGGAGGTTTAGTTGTAGCAAGTGCCCCAGTTGTTCCCCATAAGGGGGAGGAGAGGAGGTCATGGACATTAGAGGCGAGGATGTAGGGGGAGAGGACCCAATGGAGGAGGAGGAGAAGGTAGACATGATAGGGAATAGGTTAGAGAGTGAATCAAGCTCAAATGAGTCTAGATCATCATTAGAGGGTGAGTATGAGGATGACAAGGAGATGTATGAGGAGGATGATACTAACTTGATGGATGTGGCCATGAGGGGATTTGAGGAGACTGGGTCTACATTATAGGGCATTCCCCATGGATAGAATGTGAGACAACTCTTAGATACCAAAATTTTGACTAGTCAGATATCCACTATGTGAGAGCATATGAGATCACTATATGATAGATTTGGTGTTTCTGAGAGGAGGGATGCATAGGAAGAGGCTAGGGAAGTGGTGCTAGAGGGGATGGATTCATCATCTAACTCTGAAAGAAACTGGCTGATTGGGAGAGTGTCAATTTTGGAGGCAAGAATAGTCAGGATGGAGAGGGGTAGAGAGGATCTAAGGGAAGAGGTGCAGGAAACAGAGACTAGTAGACAAGCTGTAGAGGCAAGGGGAGACATGCAGAGTAGGATGTCTAAAAATTTACTGATGGAGTACAGGATTTGACCATCCAACATTTCATAGATTAGATGTATCAGATAGAGCGAGACCATTATGAGAATGTAGTCCCACCTTATTAGAGGGTTCCTAGTTATACAACATCTCATAGGTCGCATAGATCATAAAGATCACAAGGAAGTGGGGTAATTGTGATGAACTATAGTTGATTGAATGTTTGCAAATGTTAAGTTGATGATCATGCAAGGCATTAAATCAGTTAATGTATTGTATTTTCATTGATGTCAACTTCATATAATCTATATGGTCGTGGACATACTGGCAAAGACTTCAAAAAAATGATGAATCAAAGGCTATTCTATCAGTAATGAATATAATTCAAGTATTCACAAAGTGACTATATATACTGATGGAGTGCACACCAACGGTCAGAGTAAAAGAGAAAAGTTACAGTTTTACCCGATGAGAAAATGCACAACATTACCGACGAGCAAAGTCACAGTTTTTCCCGATGAGAAAAGCATAGAGTAACCCAATGGACAGAATTATAGTGTTGCCTGACGAATAGAGATCCCAAAGGTAACTGAAGTCACACCAATGAAACAGTCAGTTATCACCGATGACTAACTCAAGTATTAACCAACAGGATTGAGAGTTCAAAAATGAAAAAATGCTTAGTTGTCAAAAGCTATAGATAGATTTAACTGATACTTATCATTGTTTTAATTGAAAAGATAAAGCCAAGGATAAGTAAAGGATTTAAAGTTTCTTTTTCCAGTTGGCAAGAAGATATCTATGAGATAAAACTTGAGTTTTTCTTTAAATCTAATTAGCAAGAATTGTGGATCACGCCAAGAATCAAGAAAGCCAAGAAATAGTGAATCATGTCTATAAAGAGACAAACCTAATTAATTACAAATTGTGGGGTGAAGAGAAGAGAAAATAGATGCTGAAGAGATTCTGAAGGAGAAGAAAGTCTTCATTTAGACCTGATCAACAAGCTGAAGAAAGAGCTAGATTCTGCAGACATCGACGAATAGTGAAACAACATCATAGAGAAGAACAGTGTGGAGAAAAGGTATTGAATTGATTATATTGATCAAAGAGGTAATGCACTTACAATAGATCTGAAAAATATGCAATTCAAGTTGTATGTGTGAATAGATCATTTAGTGTTTCAGTTTAACCATTGAAGCATCAAGTATCTTAACCGAGCAGGACTTAAAAGTCTTTTGTAATTGAGATACATCCCAAGGAGTATCAAAAGGTTTGATCATAGAAAGTAGCATTGGATATGCCCAATACCTATTGACAGGCCAAGTGAGTTTTTGATCAAGGATGGTAGCATTAGATTCCAGATACTAGGTGACAAACTATCTTTTAAATCCTCTAACAAGGTCACACCTAACAGTGTGTTTGTAACCTTTAATAGTGTTGGCTCTTAATCGAGCTCACTTTAGAAGAGTGAAAATTTTGGGTACCGGTCTCAGTGGTTTTTCCCTTAACAAGGTTTCCACGTTAAAAATCCATGTGTTATGTGTTTATGTTTCATTACTTTACTGTTTTGCATTTCACATAAGCTATTCTGGATTGATCGGTATACACTAGTTATTTACTGTGTTTCAATAAATAGAAAGAATTCTTATCGGTAAACATATAGAAGAGATATTTACAAAGCATTCTGACAAGTAGTAATTTTTTACAAGTATTTCAAGGCATTCATCTTGTAGGACTGCATATCACTAGAGGCTCAAAAGTGGTAATAAGCTTTAAAGGGTTGATTTAAGGATTGATTTTTGAGGCCACTGATTCACCCCCCTGTCAGTTATTACTAACAGTTTGTATTAGAGCTTGTGTGCTTAAAAGGAAGGTTTCAAGACCTATGATAAAGATCACAAGATGAACATACAAGATGTGTCCAAGCTGAACAAAGACAATTTTTCTTCATGGAAAAGAAGAATAAGAATCCACTTGTAAGGTATTGGAAATGATGTTACTAAATACTTAAATACCAAATATGTGTTGCCCACAGGAGCACCCACAGTTGAACAAATGAGAGAGAAGAATGAGCACAACTGCATGATGATAGATCTCGCTTCCTCACTCTCCGATGCTGAATTTGAAGATGTCAAAACCTGCAAGATTTCAAAGCAGATGTGTGACAAATTGATGCTTGTACATGGTGGTGACAAGAATGTTTTGAGAGCCAAGGCAGAAATCCTTAGAGGAAAGTTTGATGATCTAAAAATGAAAGAAGGTGAAAACATCACACAGTACAATACAAGAATCAAAGAGGTAGTCAATGCTATCCGAGGAGTTGGAGGTGTACTAGAAGAGGATATAGCGGTAAGTAAAATTATAAGAACCTTGCTACCTACTTATGCTATTAGAGTATCTTCCATACAAGAAATGAGAGTAGTAGAAAATAGCAATGTTATTCTAGACAGTTTGATTGGAAGACTGATTTCATTTGAGATGAACAATTTTGATAATAGTGTCTTACCAAACATAGAGTTTGCATTCAAATCTTCTTTGAGAATAAGTAAATCAAGTAATAAAGAAAATATGAGAAAAGACAGTGATAGTGATAGTGAAGAAGAATATCATGATTAAATTGAATCACTTATGGCTAGAAGAATATAGAGAGGAAAAGGTAAATACAAAGGTAAATTACCACTTGTTTTTTTTAATTGTAAAGAGATTGGACACTTTGTTGCAAGATGTCCTAATAGAAGAAAAGACGACAGAAGTAATGACAGATCATTTGAAAAGAAGTATGATAGAGGTGATTACAGAAGCAACCGACAATCAGAAAGAAGAGATACCCAAGACTACAAGGACAAAGGAAATAAGGCCAGTTACCTAGCTAAAATTGAATCTAATGAAGACATCGAGATGGTGTTTGTAGCAGTAAAAGATGATTCAGATGAAGATGAAGAAAGGTATGTAGAAACTATACTCATATCTAAAGTTAGTAAAAATTATGTCTAGATCATAGATAGTGGCTGCACTCACCACATGACCAGTAACAAATAAAATATTGATAATTTTGAATACTATAATGGTGGTTCAGTAAGAATGGGTAATGACACACCTTGTCCAGTTGAACGTAGAGGAACTATAATGTTGAATAACCTGATAAAATTTGAAAATGCTTATTGGGTGAAAGTATTGAATTATAACCTATTGAGTATTTCTCAATTAAATAATTTAGGTCACAAAGTAGCATTTGAAAATAAGAAGGCAAAGATCTTCAATGAATCAAGAAATCTGATTGGAACCGGTGAGAAGACAAAAGGTAACTTATTCTATCTGAATGATACTGACACCACTTGCTTAATGGCTAGAAATGAAGACATATGGTTGTGGCACAAAATATTGTGTCATGTGAACTTTGACAACATGATAAAGATAAGCAAAAAGAGAAATGTAAGAGGTTTACCGACGATGACTAACCTAAAAATATCATGTGTAAGAATTGTCAAAAAGGTAAGATGACAAAGTCTAGTTTCAAAAGAAAAACCCATACATCTAATGCCATTCTAGAATTAGTACATACTAATCTATGTGGACCCATGAGGACAAAGAGTTATTATGGTGATAGATATTTTATTCTCTTTGTTGATGATTACTCTAGAATGATGACGGTAATTTTTCTAAAAGATAAATCTGAAGCATTTAAGATGTTTAAATGGTATAAAGCAATGGTAGAGAAACAAAGTGGTAAAGAATTGAAATTCTTAAGATCAGATAGAGGAGGGGAATTTATTTCAAATGAATTCACTAACTTTTGTAATGAGAATGGAATCAAAAGATAGGTCTCTACACTGAGAACACCACAACAAAATACAATTGTTGAAAGAAGGAATATATCCATAGTTGATTGTGTAAGGAAACTGATGATAGAGAAAGGCATCACCCAAATCTTCTGGAGGGAAGCTATCAGTACTACTATTTACACATTGAACCGAGTACAATTGTAATGCCCCACAAGGAAACCCGAGAGGACAAGACATAAAATATCTATAAGATGCAAGTAATATATTTTTTTTTTTCAATTAGAATAATATTCATCATTGTACTTCATATCTCTAAAATAAAAAAAATACTTTTCTACAACTTGAGTGCAAGATTTATTCAGCTTAAGTCCTCACAGGTTCCCTAGCGTCGCTACTAAAGAAACATTATCTAAACTATTTACATGCATAAGATATCCATTTAATTATGAGCTTAAAAGATCTACATTATCTTTAATGTAGCAAGGTAAATTTCCCTAACTTTTTTCTTTCATTAAACATAAGTTAATTGTCTAACATCATCATTCCTTTTATCAACTGATGCCATTAGATCATATTGTTTTCATAAATATCTATTATCCTTTGTACCACTTTCCTCTAAA
>MU226400.1:9654495-9721070 GCA_018584345.1 Thuja plicata | reverse complement strand
GTCAAGATTTTAACTCCAAGTTGAAAACTTAGAGCAAGATATAGTTCTCTTCTTCTTTCCTTTTTCTGATTCTTTTACATCAAAAAATTACATCAAAGTGTACATGCATCTTTCAATGAATTTATCAAATTATGAAATGTATAATCAGATTTGAAACAGAATATTTGAATGCAAGAAGATGACTTGAGTTTATGCCTTTCAAACTACCAACTTTCTTGAAGTAATAAATCCTTGTTTCTCCTCAAAACATTTAGTATCAAATTATGCAATCATTTGTCATTAAAGGATCTGATTTAATTCTGATGTAAATTTCTCATAAATTAGTATATAAACCTTATTAAACCTCTGATATACTTCTGCAATCAATATCTATTCACATATAACAAATTAGAAACAAATATCATTACCCTATCCTTTGATGTCTTGTTGACCTGCAATAAAACCTTCTCTACAGCCAATTTCTCACAAATCCTGCAACTTCTGTCAAGCCCACCTATACCATGTTTTAGAGGAATGTATCCTCTACTTATAAATGAAAGAATTTGACATTTTTGAGGCAGTTACATACCCCAAACTTCCATTAGACCAAAACTGCTCAAACTGTCATAACTGATTTTGACCGATTGTGGTCAACATTGTTTTTCTCTGTACACACATCTGTTATTAAAAAAATAACTCAGACCCACTTGAGAGGACACAGAGACCTTTCCAAAAAGGTATAATATTTGGCATCTAACTGATCAAAAATCCTATCGACTTTCACATATACTAAACCTATTTTTTATAACCGCTTCTTAATAAATATGAACATTAAGTGTTAATTGTGTAACACTTAAGTGCATCTCTCAAATTTGTTTAGAACAATGTTGAAAGACATTAAATAAGATAATTTCATGATTTTAACCATACCATATGTCCATTAGAATACCATATGTCCATTAGACATTAAGAGATCATATACATTAATTATTGACATCAATGACAACAATCAAAGATCAAATACCAAGGGTTCAACATTTAGAACCTTTTGGCCATGATCGTACGATTGTAGAATTTTTTTTTATTCTTTTCTCGATAAACTTGTAATTTCGCAATCGCTGGTATATTACCGCAATTCACGCAAGGTTTCCGCAATCATTGTAAGGGTTTCACAATAATTTTTTTTCATTATTCACAAGTCTATTTTCTTTCTCTGTACAACAATTGATTGCTTTGTGCCGCAATCATTACCAGTTTACTACAATCGCACAAATTTTGCTGCAATCAACTGATCCGTGCTGCAATTGACAACATTCTGCCATAGTTAAAAGTGCTTTACCGTAATTGATAGAAGATTTCTGTAATTGACTAAACTCTACCACAATTGACAGAAGATTACTGTAGTTGATAGAAATATTGTAAATCAAATTGAACATCACTTCTTTTATGTCAGAATCTGATTGTTTTCTCTTTTTTCTGTAGGATTGATCAATGACAAATGGCCAAAAAGGTAACTAGATGCATCCCGGGTGCTAGATCACTAAGAGAGGCCATAAGAAGGACCACAAACTATCAAACACAAAAAAGAGCCATCTTAGCCATCGCAGAAAAAGATCAAAGTGAAGCATACAACAAATATCTCGATTCAATCAAATGTTTCACAGCTAAGTACAAAATCACAAGTAGTCTTAGCGGTCTTAACAATTCAGGAGTTGCCAATTATTCTTCAATTCTTAAATTAGACACTTTTTGAACTAATCACGTTTGTTGACAGCTTGTAGCGAGGATAAGTTTAACAAAACAACTAAAATCAATTCATTTGTCATTTTAGTGGTCAAAAATAACATTGCATGCAAACATCTTGAACCTCACATTTACATATTGGTGCTTAAAATTGATGTGGAGGTTAAGAATTGAACAAAGGAAATTAACATTTTGAGTTTGGTGCAATAAAACTGAACAAGCAATCATCACCTACTTTGGGCTTTAAAATTGAACACTTGTTCTTGTATGGGTGATTAGATTAGTTCATATTTCAATATTTGGGATTTAAATGATTAACCTTATATCTTGAGTCTTTGGTGTGCTTGCACAATCTGTTAGATTAAACACCTTTATACTGGTAATCCTTCCGCTCGGTATATAAACAAGACGCGAACCAAAGTTCTGGTTTATATCTAGCCAAGCTCAGGTGAGGTATGTTGATGATAGTCTAGATCGGGTGAATTATCCATAAGGAACCAACATGGTTGACTAGGATCTTAAGTGAGTCACACATGTACAAACCGATTGGGTATACGCCATAGACCCTACTAGAACCTTGTTAAAATAGAGGCCAACCTGATTCACCTCCAAATAGATACCTTATTATAGTGCAAGGGGTTGCAGAATTACCCCTAAGATTCCCAACATATGTGTTCCAGGGTATTGTATTAGTGGAAGAGATCTTCATTATCACGATAATAATATCTTGCAATGAAAAAAAACATGGGCGCCTATGTCGTGAAACTTCATGTCCTAGTTGTGTGACACTTGTGTGAGATAACAAATATTCAAGCATTGGGCCTATAATATTGTATTTGACAACCAAGTTTGCCTTTGATTAATCTATTTTTCCTTGTGTCAAAACTCATACTAGATTAAAAAATACATTGTCCATTATGCTTTTTCTTTGATCAGTTTCCAAAAACACAAAACAAACATTAAAATTGTCAAAACAAGTCCAACGTGTTAAAATCCTAGGTTGTCAACAATCAAACTGTTGTGCAAAATAGAAGCCTTGTTCCTGAAAATCAATTCTATTAGATAGTGAAGTAAATTGTTAGTATTTTTTGAGATTGTCTCCTCTTTACCTCAATTGCCCGCATTTTTCCACAATTGATAGAAGTTTTGCACAATCATCCTATTTATTGCTGCACTTGACCTGTTTATTACCGCAATTGGTGATAGATTACCGCAATCTACCTGTCACTTTACCGCAATTAGTGGAGGTTTTCCAAACTTGACTAGAGACTTTAAAAACACCTATTTTACCTAAAAACCTTGAAAAATACTCTTCATTCTATGAAAAAGATCAGTGTCCATCCCATAAAAATGTGAAGAACATTGTGTGAATCTCTCAACTTTAAAGATCATCCTTTCTTTGAAAGTACGGTTATCATCCAAGCATTGTTAGTTTGAAAGTTTAGACTCAAAATATCTTGATCCCATTATCTCAAAATAATCATATCTCTATCAGTGAATTTGTCCCAGGAAATAGTCAAGAATCTAGTTCTTACATCACCAAGTCTTTGAGATCAAGATAAATCAACATCTGTCCTTAGAATTACCCTTGTCCAAATATAACTCGAACTCTCCTAAAAAGGTTATCCTTTTCTATTTTCTTTATATCACTTGTTTTAGTCACAAAATCTGGACAACACTATGTCTCATAAACCTTATGGAGGGCCTTATACAAGGTCAAAGGCTAAAACTCAACCCGATGAGTCTTATGTCAACAGATTTCCCCCTTGGGAACAAGAGAAAGAGGATGACCCTTTTAGAAATACCAGTCCCACTCTTTTCATTAAGAATCCCCGTAGACCAACATTGTTCCATGATGTCATAGAGGAGGATCTCAAAGACATAGAGAAAGACACCTATTCCGTGGTAGTTGTTGACATTGTTGTAGAGAGGAATCATGAACATTTCTTGGCCATGTTGATTAAGAAGGGAGTCAAACTCCCTGTTGAATTCAATGTGTCAACCATATGGCCCAAAAACCCTCTCTCAGGTCAAAACACTACTTGATCCTCTCAAATGGAACCTATGATATCTCAAATATTCCCATCCTTGACAACAATGACATCAACACAGAATGTGTCCAATCAGACTAGCTCCACGAACCAACCAAGCATGTCTTGCATAAAAAGAATGACAGGCTCCCAAAAAAGTGCACCCATAGTCACTAGTATGCCTCAAGCCTCAGCCTCATGGCCTTTCTAGTCAAGCTCTCATGCTATGCCCTCAATCCCACCAACAAGAAGAAACCCATTTGCAACTATTCCACTACAACAGTTAGTCCCTGCTAGCCTTGGGCCCAATACTTCAATCCCACAGGGATCCATCTCTGTGGGTTTGACTTTCAGTCAATGCCCACCCAAGGTTAGGCCTTTGCTCATACAGGGACCACAAAAAACCTAACAAAAACAACCTCAACCCTAGCAGCAACAATCCCAGCTTCAACAGAAACAACAACCTCAACCCCAACAATAAACACAACAGAATCAATGTTGGGCCAATCACATTCCCCCGTATCAGAATCATGTGTTGGGGAACCGATACCAAGTCCCAAGGATGAGATCGTATGTCCCTAATTAGGGGACACAGAGGTGCATCCTCATACCTGCTATAGCTCAAAGGTACCAAGTCACAAATAATCCTCAGTCTCAAACAAACATGCTCATCCAACAATTGCAGAGCCTTCAAACCCAAATTATGGACATGCAAGATTAAGGGAAAACCAAGTCCTACACCATAGAGTATTTGTATCCATACCCCTTTGACCATTCATTGCACAAGTCTCCATTTCCCAGTCACTTCTCAATACCAAAATTGGACAAATAGAGGGGCATTACCAACCCTATTGAGCATATCCAAGAATTCTTTGCTAGTTGCATCGAGGTCACACACGATGAGACATAATTAATGCAACTATTATGACAAAGATTAGCCAAACCAGCAATGGAATGGTTCTCACACTTACCTCATGGAATTCTGTCTTGGCATGAATTGGCCAAAAATTTCATCTCTCACTTCCATCACAACATCGAGCGCAAGGTTGGCATCAAGGACCTTTGTGAGATAAAACAAAAATATGGAGAGTCCTTTGTAAAATCCCTACAAAGATGGAGGAATACTACAAACAAAATTACATATGACATACCTGACAAAGAACTCATAGTCATGTTCATTGACACTCTGATTCCAGATATGTCATTTACAATGAAATTATAGCTACCTCCAAACTTCAAGCAACTCATCGAAAGGGGAGTTCACTATGAGCATAACTTGGTCAAACAAGGTGTCCTTGCAGATCCTACCCAGACAAACACAAAAAAGACTGCAACGGATAAAGCTAAATGGTGGAATAAAAAAAAATGTCACCAGTGATGGTGTTATTGATGTAAAAATGGTCAACTATGTCCAACCAAAAGTGTCACTAAAAGGAGCACCTACGAATAACCAACAACCCATGGTGAATAATCAACAAGTACACACTCAGAATCAACCACCCTCTATCCAAGTAGCCGTTGTGTCAAACAATAAACCACAGGCACAATGCCCACCACGGTTTCTATTTCCAAAATGAGATTACACACCATTAGGAGAGTCGATAGAATCATCCTTAAGAAAGCTGATACAATCCAACAACATCACTCTCCCTAAAATCAGAGAATATGAACATGGTGCAACCAAACCAAAGTGCTACAATGATAATGATTTCTGTGAATTTCATCGAGTGAAGGGACACAAGACACCCAATTGTTATCGATTGAAAAATGCCATCCAATATCTGATTGACACAGGGGTCATCGACATAACCAACACCCAAAAAAAAGGCACCACTAATCATATGATATTCAATGACACATTCCATGATCACAATAAAGGGAAATCCTCTGAGTCAGGTGGAAGGTCAAAATAGGTGAACTACACCTATGCCAATAGTGAAAACACTATCAACTACATAAATCCTTTAGATAGCCATGTGACTACCATTACTATTAGAGACCAAGGTGCTAAATGTGTTGTAACCATGTGCTGTACAAAATTTGTCTTTCAAGGAATGCCTTTCTCATCTGCTACACCAGTCAACCCTCCTACAACCTCAAATCCATAGACATGCCTCATGGACCAGCTAAAGTACACGTCTACCCAAATATCTATGTTTGACCTTTGTGCATATCCTCATAGCACAAGAAAGCACTAGACCAAGCATTTTGAAAAGCATCTATCCCAAGGGACATAACCCCTGAGAGATTTCAAACAATGTTGAACCACATAGCAGCCAACAAGCATGCAACCTGCATAGACCATGATGTGACACCGCACAAGCCTCTTCACAATGACCCTTTGCACTTTCTCATCCAGGTTCACAAAGATTCAATTTGAAGAGTCCTCATTGATGGTGGGGCTGGATTAAAAATTTGTACTTTGAAGGTAATCAAGCACTTAGGCTGCTCTTAATCCAGTATTGACGTCACAAGGAGGATCAATATCAGGGCCTATGATGAAGAAGAGAGATCATCCAAAGGTGTTATCATACTACTAGTTAGGATAGGCCTAGTTGTTAAGAACACTCCCTTCCAGATCCTAGACCTAGAATTGGGATACAACATGTTACTGGGAAGACCATGGATCCACAAGATGCAAGTTGTACCCTCCACATATCATTAGTGCATCAAGTTCCCATGCCAGGAGGAATAAATCATTATTGAAGGAGATCCAAACCCATTCCAATACTGTAATGCTATCAAAAGCAGTACTGACAATGAGGTTCCATCAAACCAAGAGGCAAGTATCCCTTCCACCTCGAATTCAATTCCCAAAGATTTCACGAGAAGAGAGGGAAAAATTTATATTATTGATAAAGGATGTGGTGAATACATCTATGAGGAAGCTTTCACTATCACAAACATGCCTCAGAGGCCAAGGTCATATGACATGCCACAACCAGCATTTACAAAAGAAACCCTAGAATTTGTTCTATTCAGGTGTCCATCCACAACCTTTGTCAAGTGGGGAGACATCATAGAAGAAAACCCTTTTGACCTAGATATTAACACATGGTTGTATCAAAACCCACAAGAAACACTTTAAGAACCCATACCTATTTTGACATATGGAGCTGGCTATACAATGTTGGAAAGGTTTGGGTATGATGGTATGACTGGCCTAGGGGAAAGACAATAAGGGTTAATGGAACTATCTCTACCGCCAACCCAGAGAAACAAGAGAGGGTTAGGATATGGGAAAAAAATAAAAAATCCTACCACCCGAGACATACCCATTGATTAAGAACAAGTAGCAGAGTTACACCAGGGGAAAAACCTAGAACATGCTTTAATCAGCAATATACTACAACAATTATTGCCATCTAAAGTGGGAACCTCTTACTCCTGATTAACCCTTAACCAAGTGATCCACAATAATGAGAAAAGTGAGACATATGATGAGTGCTCTAGAAAAATTAACTCCCATGAGTACGAGTGGAGATCCATCCATAACTCTGAACCATCAATCCTAGACTATTCCCCTCGGCCAGTGAGCACTCTACACATTGAATACATGTTCGACCAATTAACCATAGATGACAAACCATGCATTGATAAACATATTGATACCAATTCCCTAGTTGGTACATCCACATCACATTCCCAGTTTATCAAAACCATCATAGTTGTCCCATTCAACCAAATAGAGTCATCCCCCCATGAGGACCTATGTCTAGTACACCCAGAACTGATAGAATGAGATCAACAAGGACAACCTAATATAGATCTCTTTGAAAATGATGAGGTTATCACAGACTTCATGGGACTTAGAGAAGGAATTCTATCAGGGGACCACAAGGTAGGCTTCTCTATTGACTTGGACAGATCATCATATTTCGGGGAGGAAGCACCTCTTTCTAGTAGAAAAAGAAAAAAAAAATAAAAATAAAAATTGCCAGTAAGTGAAAACCGAAAGGCGATTATTGACACAAAAAATGACAAAAAGATAAAACAAGACATATCTTCTAGTGAAAACCTCACTAACGTGCTAGAAGATGGAAAGCAGGAACTCCTCCCCTTGACAAAGGAAAATTTAGCATTGTTAGCAGAAGAAATAGAAGAAGTCAACTTGGGTGATGACAAGAACCCAGGGAATATCTACTTAGAAAAATCACTCTATCCAGAGAAGCGAGAACAATTCATCAGCTTCTTCAAGGAAAGGCAAATCAACTTTGCATGGTCCTTCTTAGACATGATAGGCCTAGATCCAAAGCTTGTGTTACATCATCTTCCATTGTTACCCAACACCAAACTGGTCAAACATAAACTGAGAAAGATGCACCCACATGTTGCATTACTAGTCAAAGAATAATTGAAAAAAATCCTAGATGCTAAATTCATAAGATCAATCCCATACACAAACTGGATATCTAATCTGGTACTGATAACTAAGCATAGTGGTCAGATCCACATCTACACAAATTTTAGAGATCTAAACAAAGATTTTCCCAAGGATGACTTTCCATTACCAAACATCGACATGATAGTAGATCTCACAACAAGACATCATATGCTATCACTCATGCATGGATTTTTAGGATATAATCAAAAAAGGATTGCACCCGAGGACCAACACAAAATGGATTTCACATGTGTATGGGGAACTTACTATTGGAACGTCATGGCATTTGGTGTAAAAAATGTCAGAGAAACATATCAAAGGGCCACAAAAACCATCTTCCATGATCTCATTCACAGAATAATGGAGGACTATGTCGACAACATTCTTTCCAAGTTGATTCTCAGAAAAGATCATCTACAAGTGTTGGGACCCATATTTGACAGAATGTAATAATACAATGTCCATTTAAATCCATAAAATGTGCATTCAGGGTCACGATAGGGAAGCTCTTGGGATTCATTGTGTCACACTGAGGCATAGAGGTAGACCCAAACAAATTCAAAGCAATACTAGACATGCCACTACCAACTAACCTAAGGCAACTTATAGGTTTACAGGGTAGGCTCAAATCTATCAAGCACTTCATAGCTCAATTAGGAGACAAGTACCATCTATTCCAACATCTACTACACAAGGATGTAACATTTATATGGACAGAACAATGCAAGAACGCAGTCCAAATATTTAAAGGCTATCTACTAAATTCTCTCATTTTGGTGCCACCAGTTCAAGGAAAACCATTAAATCTATACATATCAACAACTGAGATAGCACTAGGAGTACTCTTAGCACAACATGATGACACATGCAAGGAGAGAGTTGTCTACTATCTTAGCAAAATATTGGTAGGCTATGAGCTCAACTATTCGCCAATTGAAAAATAATGCCTAGAAGTAGTCTTTGATTCCTAGAAGCTGAGGCATTACATGTTGAGACATCAAACCAAGTTCATAGCACACATTGATCCCCTAAACTATATAGTAATAAAAGTAGCATGCAATGGATGACTCACAAAGTGGGTGATGATCCTAAGAAAATTTGACATAGAATACGTAGACAGAAAAGCTATCAATGGGAAAGTGAGTGCGGATCAATTATTAGAGGCACCTATTCAAGATCACCAGCCTATCATATCTGAATTTCTAGATGAGTCTATTCGAACACTACAACTGGTAATAGAGATATGGAAACTATACTTTGATGGATCATGCACGAACCATGGTGCAGGAGCAGGGATAGTAGTGATCACTCCAAACAATAATGTGATTCCCAAATCCTTCAGACTCAACTTTCCATGCACAAATAACATAGCTGAGTACAAAGCTCTAATCATTGGAACAAAGATGATAATAGAATGGAGAATCAAGAACCTCAAACTCTATGGAGATTCACAGTTGGTCATTAGTCAAGTAAACGAGGAATATAAGACAAAAGATGAGAAGCTAATACCATACAAAGGGTAGATGGACAGGTTGCACGCTAAGTTCCATTTCACCGCATTCGAGCAAGAACCAAGGGCACAAAAAAAAGTTGCAGATGCAATGGCTACCATAGCATCCTTGATCGACATGCCAGGCAACAAACCTAGATTCTAGTTTCTGGTGGAGCAACTCATGATTCCATCACATCAAGTACCAATCATAGAATCAACATGTGTCCTTGTTGATCCTGAAACCCCATGGTACCATGAAGTGTAAAATTACCTCCAAAGTATTGTCTTACCTTCTGACTTGTCTAGGAACCAAAAGAAGTCCCTCATTCACCAAGCCTCTAGGTACACCCTTATCGCAACTAATTTATACATAAGAAGTCTAGATGGAATGCTATTACGATGTCTCACTTCCACAAAATTGCAGAGATATTTGTATGAGGTACATGAAGGAATTTTTGGAACCCACACAGGTGGCAATAGCTTAGCAAAAAAGATCATCCACATGGGATACTACTGGCCCATAGTAGAGACAGATGAAAACAAGTATGTGCAAAGGTGTAGGCAATGCTAGATTCATGGATACCTCATCCATGCACCAACCCAAGAAGTCAATCCTATCACTTCACCATGGCCATTTTCTATGTGGCTATTTGACCTAGTGGCCAAGATTACACCATCCTCATATAATGGCCATAAGTACATCATAACAACAACATAGTACTTCACTAAATGGTTGGAAGCAATTCCTCTCACCTACATCACTGAGAAGAAGATCTCCATGTTCATACTCAATAACATCATCTATTGGTATGGGATCCCTCAAACCATCTTGATAGATCATGGTCCCTTCCAAAACAAACATGTTGAAGATCTTTGTGAACAGTTCCAAATAAAACAAGGTTTCTCTTCATTCTATTATCCATAAGGGAATGGTCAAGCTGAAGCAACAAACAAAACCATATAGAAAATCTTGAAGAAAATAGTTAATGAATCAGGGTGAGAGTGGCAATTATAGCTCAATCCCACATTATGGGCATATAGAACTAGCGTGAGAACACCTACATGAGCCACTCCTTTCTCATTAGTATATGGATCAGAGGCGGTCCTACCCCTCAAAGTGGAAATCCCATCCCTGTGAATATCATTGAAGAACCTCATTTTAGATGAAGACTATAGAGTAGCAAGGTTCAGTGAAATGGAACTATTAGACGAAAGAAAAAAAATGCATTCAACCACTTACAAGGCTATTAGAATTGCCTTAGAAGGAATTATCACAAGAAGGTGAGGCCACTAAACTTTGAGGTAGGATATCTAGTCCTTATGGAGAATCAAAAGAACCAAGCAGAGAGAGTGAAACTAGGAAAGTTTGAGCCTAACAGGCTAGGACTTTATGTCATTGTCACATCTAGAAATAGTGGGGCATACCAACTGGAAACACCAGAAGGAGATCGACTCCTAGGATACATAAAAAACATGCACCTCAAGAGGTTCTATGATTAAGGTCTCAATAGTTAAAGAAACTATCTACATATCCAGAAAATACCAAAAAATAATAATAATAATAATACAAGAGGTTAACTTGGTGAAAACCTGGCAAATAGGCACCTTGGCGACAACCAAAAAAATCTAAAAGAAAGAAAAAAGTAAAGAGAAACAGAATCACTCTCTTAGTGAAAACCTGGAAAATAGGTGCTATTAACTAGGTACCTTGGTGAAAACCTAGCAAACAGACGCCAAGTGTTCAAAACTAGCTTCACCATCAATGAAATCCAAGATCAAAAGCTTGAGCTTCATGCATGCAAGGCTGGTTACCCAAGATATTTCCAGAAGCACAAATCCCCTCTAAGCATCAACACTTATCCATGGTTAGTATTGGGCCACTAGGGGGAAATTTTAAAAGTCCTCAAAAAACTCCTAAAAATCTTAAAATTCTTTAAAAAAATCCTAAAAAGATCAAAATGTCCTGAAAAAATCAATCTACAACGAAAACATTCAAAAATCACAAAATCTCAAAGCAATAAAACCAAATCAGTTATAAAAGCAAAGGGTGATCAAACCAAATCAATCAAATGTCAAAAATCATGAGCTTTGCAAATCAGCATTGGGCCCATATGACACAGCTTTATCAGCTATCAAATCTATCAGCAAGCAAAGAGATGACCAAGCCAATCAATCAATGTCAAAACCATGATCTTTGCAAATCAACATGGGGCCCATATGACACAGCTTTATCAACTATCAAATCTATCAGCAAGCAAAGAGATGACCAAGCCAATCAATCAATGTCAAAACCATGATCTTTGCAAATCAACATGGGTCCCATATGACACAGCTTGATCAGCTACCCAAAATGATCAAAATCAATCAACCAATCAATCAAATCAATTGTCTTACACAGTGATGGATACACTCAAAACTAGACAAATAAGTCTTATATGAATCATCTATTACTAAAACCAGACACAATCAAGCATCAAGAGAATCAAGCTGAATCAAGGAACAAATAAACTATTAACTAGGTCAGTTGTCATTTAGATGTCAGTCTATATTTCATGGTTATTTTCTTACGCTACTCTAGGATCCACCAGATGAGGAGAGTAGCTATGATGGATCATGACTTATTTTATTTGATTTTTGTTTGTGGAATGTTTCATTTTGATTCTAGGACAGTGATGATTTGGGATAAATGCGGTAGGTGTTGTCACTTATCTGGCAGCCATGCAGTTACACAATCTGAGCTTAACCCTGGGAAAGAATTGGACATTCCTTCTCTATTATCTACTTTTTTGTTACCAATAGAATCATAGTGGTATCTAGATGGTCTGAGATCTAGGTGCATTGAATTTCTATCTTGGTTTTTTGTCTTTCTTTTCAAAATCAAGAGTTCATAGCGGTATCCAGATGGTCTGAGATCTGGGTGCATTGGAATTCTATCTTGGTTTTATTATCTTTTTTTTATTGTTCAGAGAAAAAAGTGGTATCCAGATGGTCAATATCTATGTTCTTTTTTCTCTCTCTCTTTTCAAAATCAGGGAACATAGTTGTATCCAGATGGTCAATATATGGGTGCACTAAGTTCTCTTTCTATTCAATCTCTCTACTCCTTCTGGTTATCAAGAGGTCATAGCAGTATCGAGATGAGAAATATCTGGGTGTATTGGACGCTCTTTGGATTTTCATAAAAAGATGCAATGATGAACAAAATTGGAAATGTGACAATGACCTAGGTCACCCATCCTTTCTATCAATTGATAGATATAAATCATCACCCATCTTTTCTAATCAAATAATAATCAATCAACCCCACAGAACATTTTCCACTAACTTTCTTCTAACTAACATATGCATTACTTAGATATTTTGTACATAGTAGATTACATTCATCCATTTATGTGAATCAGAAAAAAAAAAAATATAACATTTGCATACATTGTAGCCATAATCAAATACATCCATAAAACATCTCATATAAACATACATTTTATAAACACCATCTTGCATACACATTTCAGTATCATAGAAAAGTAAATCATAAATCTAAGAGTCTACATAATAGAATCACATTGCATTACATCATATAAACATCATCATGAAGAACATACATATAGCAATAAAATAATTGTACATCATATAGACTCATAAGTTGCATCTGATATAAATCTCAATATCTGAGTACAATGAACAGTCACAAGTCTGAACAAAAGAGGGTGATCGATACAAATGTCATAAATATCAGTATGTCAAGACACATAATTAGTACAGAATCAGATATCAATGATACATCACTACACAAATGGCACAACATGATACACAATGAGAATGATGACAGAATCAACATGAACTACCACCACCCTCACCACTAGGTGCACAAGAGGGTGGCATATCAGGTGTAGGCCTATGTTGTGGACTAGGAGCTCCAATACCACTTCTTTGGGACCTCTAAGCCTTGCTCAATCTCTATGAAATTTTATAGCTCGGTACTCACTATGCTAATGGAACAACACTTGCATAATGGCACTGCCAACACTCAATCTCTCTCTGGGCCTCACGCCCTGATCTCCAGAACTGATCTAGCACCTCTCGGTGAGACACATCCTATACACCATCAATGAAGGCTCTAAAATTTGAGTGAGCATGTCTCTCTCTCTCTCCTTTGCTGCAATAGCCCTGACCTCTACTTCTATAACTTTACTATCCAAACCAGAAGTACGTGCATCTGAAGCTGATAACCTATCTTGTAGATCATATATTTGTTGTGTCAATCTCTACATCTCTGATGAGTTTTCATCCATCCCACCCATAGAAACATCCATCTCCTCCTCCTCATCCCCACCTCCCAAACACTATCCTCCACGAACAACCCATGAGGCCTCACTACTCTCACTACCACTAGTACTGCTGCCAATACTACTACTCCTAGTAGATGAGCTAGACCCCAACGCCTTAACATCAATGTCATAAATCTCTACATCTACATCCTTCACCACTACTCTATCCTCTTCTCTCTCTGCCAGCATAAGAATAGTGTGATGATACACTCTCTGGACCAAATGAGGTGCCTCCTCCTCTAAAGCCTCCTCCTCCTCAAGGATGGCACCCAACCCAACCTACCTGCTACTACTATGTCCACCTCTGGTCCTCACCCTAACACCAGAACCGCTAGGCCAAGGATCATCTATGTCATCTCCATTGCTCCCCCAACCACCACCCCAGCCTCCATCTCTCCCCGGACCACCATCTCGGCCTCCATCCCTACCCCGACCTCCATCTTGACCACCATCACAACCTCCATCCCACCTCTAACACCATCTCCTCATAATAGTGCCAACAACAAGGTGAGACACATCAGTCTATGGAACAGGACGATCTTGCTGCCACCATGCATCATACTATGGGGTAGTGCCTAAAAGATAAAAAAAGTTCACACATTAGTACAATATGGATGATAAGCATAGAGACAAATCAAAAGCTATCTACATCTAAATAAAGTAGGAGAGATACCATCAAGCAGGGGAAAATAAAATCAAAACACATACCAACATCAACAGTGGCTGATCACCAAGTCCATGCAATAGGAAGAAGACCCATGAACTCTATCCTTGCAGCATTTAGAGGGAAGACAACACCCCACAAATTAATATCCCTCGTTCATATGGAAAAATAAGCATATGAATCAAAGACATAATGTCTCTTTCCAAACTGCCGCAACACCCTGTCATTGTTGTGGAAATTAATCATGTGAACATGTCAGCTCACATGCCCAATCAAGAATCTCCTCTATCGATAGAAGGAAAGATGTACATCCTCCCCCTCCCACATAGGATAATCCATGTAAGGTCTCTAGATGAAGTATAGAATCATATCAAGATGATGTCGCCAGAACATTAGTTGTCCCATATGGGACCGCACAATAGCACCGTCATGAGCACCTATGAGCCTACACACATCAATATGCTCCCATGCCTAGATCTGTAGGAGGTTCACTCCACAAAAAAAGAGACTTACCTCCAAGTTAAGCCGCATAGAACATGTGAAAATACATATGGGCCAGCATGCACAGACCCCAGGCATATAACGCATGGTCTCTCACCATACCTTGAAGAACAACACCGAACCCAATAGAGAAACTGTGTTGGTGATGATCAGGACACAAGATCTCCCAAATCAAACTACCTAACAAAGTATTCAGTCAGTCTAAGCCCATACAAAATCTAGACCATGGGATATCATATAGATTAGACATGCCTATCTGATCCTGGGGTAGACCAGATAGCTCGGACAGAGCAGTAATACCAGGGCCTCAGTCATACTCTTTAAGGGCACCCTAGATGGGAATCTAAAGGATGTGGTACACATCCTCCAAAGTGATTGTACACTATCCAGTTAGTAAGCTAAAGGTCCAGTTATCACTATGCCATCTCTCTAAGAGAGAAGAGATCAGACCCATATTGTTTGTGATCTCACGCATGTAGAAAATCCAATACAAACCTATCTCAAAACATCCCTCTCAGCCTCAGATAACTGGAAACGGTATACTAACCTAATAGGTATCGACTCCCAACAACGCAAAATAGTCCTATAGTACTAAAAAACAACAAAAAAAAAAATCATCAGCATCAGGCCCTAAAGAAGAAGATCAGATAAGTACAAATGCAAACTAAAAATTACAAATAGAGTGATTGTGACATTCCTTAAACAAATGAGACACTTTTACACTATTTGTGGCACTCAACAAATAATTGTGACATTCTTCCAGAAAATGTGGTATTAAACCCAACATTTGTGGTACACTTATCAATTGTGTTACGCAATTAGCAATTTCTGCACACAAACTACAATTGCAGCAAAATCGCAGCCTACTACGGCAACTCATGCAAATTTTCAAAAAAGCATTTTTTTCAAATGCAATAAATGAGTGCATTAATAACACAAGGCCTAGGTGACTCACCAGATGTCCTACGCTAGCTGGATGACGAAAGGTCTGGACCAAATCAGATATGTGTACGGCCCCATGAATGCCTGCTATAGCTCAAAAACAACACAGAAAGCACATAAAACTAAAGACAACTCACCAGAAAATCCAGAGCTCCAAGAGTGCAAAGTGACAAATGAATGGCTCTCAAGCTATTTATAAGGGTTAAAAAAACCCTTTCTATAAGGACCTCAAGTTTTATCGTCCCAGACCCTGGAATATTTAACAGTCAATATCAAGAGCATAATCAACAATTTTCAAGATTAGCCAAATACCCAGATTACTAAATTGCAGTTTAGACAAATTAACGCTCATATTGTGACTTTTTGCTCAAATTTGTTGAGGGGGCATAAGTACACCTTCTATCACCGAGGCAAGCTGGGGCAGGATCAAAATAGAGAATCTTTGACACACTACAACAAGCCAAATTCATCAAAGAGGGGCAAATGTAGACACCCTAAAATAGACAAACTTGCGACTTTACATTAAAAACAATAATTTTCATCTATTAAATAAAGGTTTTTAAATCATTAATTAATCATCTATTTTCTTCTAAATTCATTCCCCAAATCAACTAATCAAATCTCCAAAATTAATTAAATAATTAATTTTATTTAATTAATTATCCTTAATTGATTAATTTCCATTAATTAATTAATTAAAGTCAATTTCCTAAAGTTTAAATTGAAATATTTAACTTACTAATTAAATTCTTCCAATTAAATTAATGTAATTGAAATTAATTTAATTTCATTCAAACAATGCAATTCTAAATAAAAAAGAATTCAATTATCTCACATGTTTAAAACTTTAATTACAAAAATGAATTAAATATTTAATTATCTTCAAAGAGATAACTCTTAATTAGATCACATGGGTTACTCCACCCACCTCTTCAATTCACATGGGTTTCTCCACCCACCTCTTTAGTTCTAAAGGTAACTCAAAATTAGCTCTTCAGTTAACCAAACTCTATCTCATCTCTCTTAGTTGAAGAGGTGGAGTTTACTAATGGCTTCTCCAGTTCCCTTTAATCTCAACCGTTCATCTTCCTATCTCTGGGATTGATCTCAACCGTTCATATCATTCTCAATTCCTATATAACAAACCCTTCATAACCATTTTAAGGATCTAGGATTTCAAGCTCATGTGCGCCATTACTCTGTCAGATTGGTTCAAGCATCAAGCCATCTTGCAATTAAAGCATTTCATATCATATTCCCGATGCTCCAAAGTCACAGACACTGCCCACACCAATACCGAGCATCACAAAAACAATGTTTCAGATAAGGTAGAGAGAGACAATAGAAGATTCAAGCAATTGGGTTTGCATTCATTTGTTTTCCTCTTATTTTCTTGTATATTTTATTGATTCGTAGTTTCGTTATTAGTAGTTATTTCTATCAATTTCCCCCATTGCAAATTGGTGCTACTAACCCCTAGTTTAATGGTGATTGTTAGAGATTTTGATCCATGCGTATAGTATGCAAGATGCTTTATTATGCCAGAATGCAATACCATAATGACTATAGGGATTGACAGAAATAATTTTTAGGACTAACAAAGAGAGAATATTAGGATTGATAGACAAGACTTTAGTGAAATAACTTGGTTGACATCTATTAGGTAAATTAGTAAAAAGAACAAGTTGTCTATTGAAATCTAGATTAAATTATTTGTCCTTTTCTTGAATCTTCAAAATATGGATACAAGTATTTTCATCATTGAGCTACTTTTATTTATAAAAAAATGTATGGCCTACCAAGATATAAGAGATCAAGGTAGGATTTGTCCCTTTGCATTTTATAAGCATTGATAATAGAAAAGGAATGCTAATAAATATATCTAAGAGTGTGAGTGTTAAGATTCAATGTATGTGTGGTTTCCATGAGATTTTGTATCTTTGAAAATATTTTATTCTTGAGATAATTTTCCCATACGTGAACATACTTATCACAGACACCCAAAATACTCTTCTCAGACTTCATGAAAAACATCCCACAAACAATAGACAAATAAATTTGAATAATGATCAATTCCAAATTCTCTAATCATGCATGGATATGTCGGAGATGAATATGAGCATAATTCAAGATAAATTAAATGAATATAAGACTCACAAAGACAACAATTCAACAACCATATTGATTTTTATGTCTGGTGTTATGTGTTTTCTTTGATAATGACATTGATGATGACATTTAGTTCCAAAAAATGAGGTACCTTTCTTTAGACGAGCCTATCTAGTTTCAATGTATCCCTCCTTTGTATACGACATGATCACCATATGAAAAAATATTGATAGGTTATGACCAATAGATAAGACAATGAGATCAATTTGACTGACAACTAGTTTTTAAGTTTGTCGATTGATGCATGATTTGTAAATCTCGAACTTACTGCATATGACTTCTTCGCCAATGCCTGTCATGGAAAAATAATTTCTTTATTGATAACAAGAAAGAGTAGATTTTTTTGTTTTTTTGATGTTTTCTAATTTTTAGGGATTGTTTCAACAATTTTTACAATATTTAGGATTTTTCTAGGACTTTTTATGAATTTTAGGATTTTTAAGGACTTTTATTCCTTTTTAGGATTTTTTAGGACATTTTAGACAATCATGACATAAGTGTGTTCCCATTTTGGACATAGGAAATTTATTATGGGATTAGAATGATGGATGGACTTGTGAATAGCATGATGGACTGACCATTGGAAACATGGTTTGACTTGAAAGACTAATGTATTTCTGACTATGGTTGGTATGAAAGATTTATTATGAAGTGAATGAAGTGAAGGGATGGATGTATGATGAAGGAAAAGTGAGTTTAATAATATAGAGTGACATTAGGCAGTGGATAAAAACTCTACTCAAACCGCTTGTTGTTAGGTTTTCACTATTGTGCATGCCCAAGGTGCCACCGAAGTGATTTTCACCATAGGATGACTTATTTCTCTTATATTTCTATTTTTTGGTGTCACCCAAGGTGCCTGTTTGTTGGGTTTTCACCTCAGTAACAATTATTTTATTTAATTAATTTATCTTTAATTTTTTGACTCTTTTTAACTTTTAAGGATATTTTTAAAAAGGAATCTCTAAGAATTATGTATAAAACTTGCGTAGATGCAAGTTGTTGACATGATCCAACAATGGATCACCATCAGGTATAGACAACTAATAATCACTTGAACCAAATTTTGATGTAATAATGTATGGCCCAAACCAATTTGGTTTGAACTTTCCTAGTTTCACCTTTTCAACCAAGCTCCTCTGATTTTCCATTAAGACTAGGTCTCTGATCTCAAAGATTCTAACAAGAACCTTCTTGTTATAGCTTATATACAAACTTATAGACATTTTTCCATGGTATGATAGTAATACCCAAGCCTTAGGAGTTTCTTTTCTAGATTAGGGCCACTAGAATGAGCCCCACAAACACCTTTGTGTACCTCACTTAGGTTCATTTGTGCTTCATCAATATTGAGACATTTGAGGAGGGTTCTATCTAGACTCTTCCTATATAGGGCATCAACAATGATAGCATATTAGGAATCTTGTAAGATAATGTTTTTGTGTGGTTACGAGACATCTCAAGTAGTAAGTATTGGTCATGCAAATAGACATTAATATCATGCTACCATGGGGAACTAGGTCCAAAAAATTCACACAAAATCAAATAAAGGGACTTCAAAGGTAGGGACCATAAGTTTCTCTACTAATAACTCCAAGTAGGTTACATCATTAGGGATATAAATTAATTAAGATCCCACTATTTCAATGGCAATGGCTTCCTTATTATGCATTCTAGGAATTAGCTCAAAGAGAAGGTGATCAAAATATTTCTTGAAGTCATCGACCATTGTCTTTTATGGTATCATATTTTTTTTAATCTTTAGTCATATATCTATCATCCACCTGGTTAATGATCAACTATGAATCTTTACAAATATGCAAGTGTTTAATCTACCATTATAAAAATGTCTTAAGACCTGTGAGAAGAGCCTCATATTCTTCCATATTGATAGTACATTCAAATTTGAGCCTTTAAGATTGAGGAATTGAGTCACCTTGCAATGTGGTAAAACAATTCCAGCCCTGGATCCCTTTTGTGTGTAGGACCCATCAAAGTATAAGCACCATTGTGTAGTTGTATCAACTAGGAATATGGCCTCATTGAGAAAATATGACAAGATGGGATGAGTTTTTGGTATAGGAGCATTGGCCAACTGATCTTATATTACTTTCCCTTTGATTTATCATCTATCAACATACTCTATATAAAATTTTCTAAGGATCATAACCTATTTAGCCAGCCTTCCTATCAGTGCTTCTTTACTAAAGAGAAATTTGAGTGGGTCTATCTTATCTATGAGTAATGTCTTATGACTAAGAATATAATGTCTAAGTTTTTGAGAAGAAATCACTACTACTAGGCATGCTATATCTATGGAATAATAGTTAAATTAATAGACCACAAGCATTATGATGATGTAGTAAATAGCCCTCCCCCAACCTTCAGATTCATGTTGTACTAAAAAGAAACCTAGAGATATTGTAGTTGCTTATATGTAGAGGGGTAAAGTATTTCCTTGTTGTGGTGGAATTAAGACATGAGATAATAGAAAATATTACTTTAAGGTCTGAAATGATTCTTGATATTGTTCTACCCATCTAAAAGGAACATATTTATGAAGTAGATACTAGAAGGGATGACACTTATCTACTAGTTGAGCTCTAAATTGTCAAACTAGCTATATCCTCCCTTGGAGAC
The DNA here is from genome assembly GCA_018584345.1 of Thuja plicata. Taxonomy (NCBI): domain Eukaryota; kingdom Viridiplantae; phylum Streptophyta; class Pinopsida; order Cupressales; family Cupressaceae; genus Thuja; species Thuja plicata. Next base: position 9,700,198 of record MU226400.1, on the reverse strand, counting down.
TCCTTAGCTAAATGATATTCTTAGGAGGAGGAATCTCAATAATTGCTTTGACCTTTTTTAGATCTACGTCTATTTCAAGATGAGATAAAATGAAACCTAGAAGGTTCCCTAATTTAATCCTGAAGACACACTTCTTAGGATTTTACCTAACTTTGTATGCTTCCAATATGTCAAACGTTATTTCTATAATGCTTATGTGAAGATTCCTAGTAATTGATTTTGACCATATATCATCCACATAGTCTTCCATTATGTCATGCATGAGATCATGAAAAATCATACTCATTTCTATTTGGTAGGTGGCGAATGCATTCTTTAGACAAAATGAAATGACATTCTATAAATAGATTCCCCAGGCACAAGTGAATGTTGTCTTATTTTGGTCTTTAGGAGTATTGCAAATTTAATTATATCCCAAGAATCTATCCATTAATGATAGCATTTCATAGCCCATTGTTAAATCTACAATAATATAAATGTTGGGTAATGGAAAGTTGTCTTTAGGGAATTCCTTATTGAGCTATTTAAAATTTGTGAAATTTATGATGCCTCTAGATGGTTTGGTGACTAGTACCAAATTTGATATCCATTTTGCATAGTCTATAGGTCAAATAAAAATGACATGTAATAGTTTCTTAAGATCAACCTTGACTAGAAAGGAAACCTTTAGATGCATTTTGGAGTTTCTATTTGACATTATTTACTCTTGGATTGAGTGGTAAATGATGGAAGATCAATTCTAGATCTAACCCTAACATATCTATGCAAAGTTTATATGTTTATCCTTGAAAAATTGAATGAATTGTTCTCTTTCCTCAAGAGAGAGTGAGGTTTAAAGGTGTATGATCCTCTTGGTTTCTTTAGTGCCAAGGTTGATTTCATGTGTTTTTTCTACCAGTAGTGGTGATCTTTCCTGATTAATGGTAATTTTTCACAACCTTCCATCCTTTAGCACCTAAGCGAGGTTTACACCAGAAGATACATATTTTTTTATTTTTACTCTTTTATGATCTAGAAGTGCCTTTCAATTTTCACCTAGAGATCTTTCATTTTTCTTATTTATTTCATTTTTTTTATTGGAAGTTACACATGACTCCGTAATGTATGCTTTATAGTCAAGATCAATAGTAAAACCTTCCTTATGTTCTCCTATAGGTACAACATCTTGAAGTCCCATGAAATCAACAATAGTGTTTCCATTCTCAAAAAGATTTAATTGTGGAGGATCTTGTTGTTCCCTGTCTATAAGCTTAGGGTATACTGGGGAAATAGTATCATTGACGTCAACATAAGATATTGAAATATTTGAAATGGTTTTTATATAAGAGTGGAGATAGATTCATGCAATTTAGATGGAGGAACTTCAAACATCTCAGATGGATTTCATAAGGTTTTAATCCAAGCATATTCATCTATGGGTCTAGCATGCAAAGATAGGTTATTGAAATTGGTAAAGACATCATTTAAGTCATAAGTGCTAGAAGTGTGTGGGCTGTACCACTCATAGTCATGTGAATCGGTTTCATAATTTTCTTCCTCATTTTTCTCAATATTATCATTAGCACAAATGACCTTTATGTAAGGAAACCCAACACTAGTGGTTCTTTTTTCCAATGAATGATACCCTAGACCTATATGTTTTGGATAAGGATTTGGGAGTATTGGTTCTATTAACCCTTTTCTTTTCATTCCAAGACCAATACACTCATTATATCATTATTTCTTCATTATGATATAGCTTCTCCTATACTCATGTACATGAAGTGTTATGGGAATGAGATCCTCATCTTTATAGATCCAATTTGACGCATCTTATTCTATGGATTCTTAATTATTTCCCCCCCCCCCCACTTTGTAAAGACTTTAGGTGGCCCATATATGAATATGATTTTTTTTAACACTCTAGTGGATTTCTTGGTTTCACATAGGTGCATGGTGAGATAGGCAATTTTACCATACGAAAGGAATAAATATATATTTACTCCTCAGAATATTTGTCTTGGACATTGATCTTAAGCTCAGAGAAGGAGGTGGATGGAGCAGGTAGAGTGGATTAAGAAGAGGCCTTAGACAACATGGATGGCTCAACATAATCGGGAGGTGAACAGATGGAAGATGGTTTATTAATAGGAACTTGATTAGCAATCATCCCCTTTAGGTTGATATAATATAAAAAATGATCTTTGTCACCCGATACTTTAATTTATGAACCATTATAGGGGAATTTGAAGGATTGGTGGTAGGTGGATGGTATATATTACATGGCATGTATCTATGATCGACCAAGTAGCATAATATAGCTAAGGTCAAGATCAAGTACTTGGAATGTTGTATCAAGTGTGACTGGGCCAATTCTGATAGGCAAGGTGATGAAACCTTTTGAAGGGAATTTTGCATCATAATATTTTTTTATAATGATCTTATTTAAAGGGTCCACAAAACCCTCAAATAGTCCTAATATATCAACCAACTTGAGGGTACAGATATTGAGACCTGGTCCACCATCTACTTAGGCTCATTTGATTTTTTGTTTAATTACATAGACCTAAATGTGGAGTGGATAATTATGAAATGTCTTTTGGGTAGGTAAATCATACTTCATGAATGTGACATGGTACGTAGTGGAAATATACCCCAAAATAACATAAAATTAATTAATGTCTATGTTAGTCAAAACAAAACTCTCGTGTAAGGATTTGTTGAGGATTTCTTTGTCATTGTGTGATAGATGCAACAACTTCAATATGGATATTTGCACGTGAATTTTATTTAATTAATCCAAGACATTGTATTGAGTGTTTGATGGGATCTATGAATTATAAGGAAGTCCTTGGACAATAATTTTTGATCTTTTGGTGGTAACTACATAATCAGAGTTTTGAAATCAGATAGTGATACCATAGACAGTGTGATCAGGGTCATGGTGGATATGATTAACGACCTTAGCATTATTGTGCTACCTAGACTTGTTGGAATTATCTTTTTCATGATTATGAAGTGGATCCTTAAAGATAGTGTGATCATTTTTATTCATTAGAGGATTATATTTAACTTTTATTTCCCCTCTTTTGATTAAATCTTGGACAACATGCACGCTTAAGCTGAAAATAGTTGGCGGTTTTATGTCCTTTTGTGAGATGATATTTGCAAAAATCATTGTCATTACTCCATGATGGCTTAAAAGGCCCAAGATAATAGTGTTTCAATTTTTGAAATGTTATAGCACTAGATTAGATCAATCCTATTAGAACCACCTCAAGTGGTTTAGCTAGAGGTGTGAAAGTGCATCATGGGTTTTGTCATCTTGGTGCACATTGTTCATTAGTCACATTGGCTAATTGATTCTTATTTTGAGGGACACTATTATTGGTATATACCATGTTATGAGGGGTTTTTCTTTGTAGACATATGATAGGTTGTGCAACTTGAATAGCCTCGTTGTCAACAATACCACCATTTGTGACATTTGTTTTTAGACCAATATTAGACTTGTTAAAAGATTGATTATACTGATTGGTCCCGTTGGTTTCTTTGTTTCCTTTTAGTTTTCCTTGATATCAAGTCCTCTTTCAAATTTTAAAACTTGTTCTCTAACATTGGAAAACATGTCTATACAGTGGGAGTGCAAAGCACACATTATGTCAGTTTGGTAGTTCTCAATGAACATCTGAATCTTATCTTTCTCAGGAATAGGAAATGATGATTTGCTAGTCATGTTCCTATAATGTTGTAGGAGGGATGCAAAAGGTTCCTCATTTTACTATTTATCATTACATAGATCCATTATTGTGACTTCTGTGACAATATTTTTGATTAAGGTAAAAATAGGTTTTGAAAGGAACCCAAAACCTTTTACATTAGGATATTAAAGATAGTCAATGAGAACCCTTAAAAACATGATATGTCTGCTATGAAAAAAAGAGCAGGACCCAAACAAGAAACCCAAAACACAAATAAATAGAAAACCAGACTAAAAAGCATAGTTCCCAGCTAAACTACCAGCAAAAAACCAGCAGACCATCTAGCGCAGCTCCCAGCTTAATGCATTTTTTCATAGGCTTCCTCAGCCTCTTTCTGCATGTTTTCCATGAATTCAATAGACTCCTTCAGCTTTAGCATCTTGCTAGGGATCTCAGGAACTTTTCTTTTGACACCTCTGCGAGTTCTAGAACTCGGGCCCCCACTCTCAATATCACCCTCCACCGTGAAAGAGGTTCTTTCCAGCAGACTCATTTCCAGGTAGGCATATAAAGCTTTGAGATTCTGGACAATGTTATGAGAATAGTTTGATATGAATTTTTCTCTCAATTCACTCCATGAATATATTCTAGATGACATAAATGAGAACCATTCCATGGTTGGACCACTAAGAATTCATCGAAAGAGGTACATTAAATAAGTTTCATTGTGAGAAACCTCTATAAAATCTCTAAAGAATTCTCAAATATGATAACTTGGGTCTTCTTTCTGCTTATCTCTATCAAATTTGAGTGTTTCAAAATTTGGAGGAAATGGTGGCATGTACAAAGTATTGTTAAATGGGTATGAGCATAGTTCTTCTACAGTGTACGTTTTCTTTATGCCACTAGTCTACATATTAGATGTCTACTATTGAATATTTTTCACTTGTCCTAATATCTCAGTAGGTGTTGGTGGCACATTTGTATTAGAACCAAGAATAAGTGTTGATACACATGTGTTTGATTATATGCATAGGTATCTTGGGGCCTTGGATACATATTTGAGGCATGTGCAAAGGTAAGGACATAGGTGGACATTCTTTGTGGTGTCAAATATGTAAAATTCATATTGGGTTGAGAAAAAGGATTTGTGAGATTAAATTGAGGTGTCACTCTAAAATTTTTTCCACTCAGGTTTTGATTAAAGGAACCCCCTTGAAATTTGGTGTTCATACTACTAGGGTTTTGGTTAGAAGGTGCTCCTTGAAAGTTGAGATTTGTACCACTAGGTTTTTTGTTGGAAGGTCCTTGAAAGTTGATAGTTGTATCACTAGGGTTTTGTTTGGAAGTTCCCCCTTGAGTCATTGTATTGGTTGTAGCACTTTCAATAGGGGATGGTGGAATTGTTGTGCTAGGTTTTGTAATAGTCACTGGTAGAATTTTGAACATGGTACTTGTATTTGTCTGGGATATAATACATGACATATTAGAATTCTAATTTTTAATTGTGGACATGGGATTGGTAGTAGGTGATAGTGTTGAATTCAATAGCAGGTTTTTGTACTAGATCCCACATGGTATGTTAATTTTTTTTAAAAAATTTGATCATTGGATTTATAACCTTCATTTCGATTATTATTCTTAGAGGAAAGGAGATTATGTTCATGCTTTTCAATTATGTCTTTTAAAAAAAAAGAAGCAAAGTAATATATGATTAATCCAAATCACTTAAAGTCATTGATAATTTTAAATTATAGTATTTGCTTTCCTGAGTACTATTATTAACTTTATTGTTTAGCATTAATTGCTATCAATTTTATATGATTTATTGTTATGCACTTAGTTGCATCTTTTATGGGTTCCATTTATTCCATCTGTAAGTTGCACTATATTGAACTTACTCAGTTGATGTTTATCAACTTGTTCCATCTATAAGTTGCACTGGGTTGCACTTATTCAGTTGATGTTTATCAACTTGTTCCATCTATAAGTTTCACTGGGTTGCACTTACTTAGTTGATGTTTATCAACTTGTTCCATCTGTAAACTGTACTGGGTTGAACTTACACAGTTGATGTCTATCAACTTGTTCCATTTGTAAGTTGCATTGGGTTACACTTATTCAGTTGATGTCTATCAACTTGTTCCATTTGTAAGTTACACTGGGTTTCACTTACTCTGGTGATGTTTATCAACTTGTTCAATCTATAAGTTGCACTGGGTTGCACTTACTCAGTTGATGTGTATCAACTTGCTCCATCTGTAAGATGCAATGGATGCACTTACTTTAGTTGATGTTTATCAACTTGTTCCATTGATTGTTTTTTTGGTGAGGATGTTGCTCTTAAAATCCTTCTTGAAATTTTTTTGGATTTCTCATATATATCTGGCAGGTATTATATTTTTTTTCCTCATAATCCTTAGTTCCATTATTTTAAGCATATGACATTAGTTTCTTTTCAATTTTTTGGATTTACTTCTTATGAAAAGATGGAAAGATAAAATTGTTAAAATTACTCATTATATTGGTTTAAATTTTTATCTCCTTAATGGTTCATTACTTATGGTACATGATTGTAGTCATGTTTGGAAAATCAGTTCTTAGCTTGAGTTGGTGTTTGAGTAACATGTTCCACTTATTTATCTTTGTCTCTCTCATACTTATATGCATCTTATACTATTTTGATTATTTCCTACATTCTTCAATGCTTCAATTGTGATTCATGTAGGTGGTGGCTTGATCACCCATTCACTTATATGACTTATTAATGGACTATCTATATCCATGTGATTGATGCAATGATGATGCGAGTCTCTTCAGTTGGTCTTGTGTGTTTTCATTTATGCATTAGTATGTTTAGTTTGAGATGAGCGGATGGATGATGTTTATGTCACTTTGATATTTTGGTGTATCTTGATTTCATGAGTAGCTCTTGTAATTGTTAATGAAATCTCATATATTTCCTTAAAGATATTTTCTGAGGTAAAAGTTTCAAAGTTACACTAACTTGAATCTTAGATGAAATTATTCTTGTGGATAGTTTCCTTGGTTCGTGCTTTGTGTTTCTATGTTTCTTTGTTTCAGGTGAATCTTCAAGGCCCACTTATGGAATCAATTCCTCTTCAAATGTCCTATCACTTCAAGATGACGACTTCAAGACTTGAATCAAGAAAATCAAATCCCTTCCTTATATTGAAGACCAAGTTGCAGATTTGTAAAGAGACATTTCATTCTCATTGTAAAGATTTGGGTTTAATTCCCTTGTTGTAAATACCCCAAGTAAATATTAAAGGGGGGTGTTATAATTTAATATTTCCTTGGTGAAAATATGTAATTAAAGGATAAACCAAGGTATCCTAATTAGTATTTGTCCTCTAGTCCAAGTAGGAGGACATGTCACTTTTTTGTAATTCCTTTAATAAGGAAATTAGATATTCCTCCTTAAGATGATTCCTACACTTGGCACACACTTAATGTGAATGTGGCACTCATAGGATATGGGAGTTACATGAAAAATCCTTCACTCATCTCTACTTAAGATATTCTTCTCTCTCACTTCTTAAGGTTGGTTCTCACGGGTTGGTTCTCATGGAGTAGTTCTTCTCTCTTCTTCTCTCTTTTTCATTCTCATTCTCACAATGTTGTAATGAGCTTCTTGCTCCATCTCTCTCTTCTTCTTTGGATTCTTGCCTCATTCATTTTATAAGAACAAGGGGTTTTTCTTAGTTTTCCCCTTTCAAAAACATTGTCTTGGTGTTGTTCTTGAGCTTCTTGGTGATTGTTCTTGGATCATCTTTTTATTTATGGTAAACATTTTCATTTCTGCACTCTCTCTTAGATTCTTTCCTAAATCTAGTTTACTTTATTTATATTTTCTAATAGTATTGTTGAAGTCATAACTTATGTTGCAACATGGGTTGTGATACTAGATGGTAGACTAGTAGACACTTGAGAAGAGTATGATTGTGTAACCCCAGTAGCAATCATTTGGTTACCCTCCACAATGGTGGAGGTTTCAAAACTCAATTATAGTTTGGTCTCATTTTGAGAAATAAAATAGAAGTACCTATTACATTCTACTGATAATAAGGCATTCATGACACGAAGGACCATAAGATCTTGTGACTCATTTTCTATCTCTTCTTGGGTGAATTTTACTTGAATGTTTTCCAAGTAAAATTCATCACTAGGAGGAGGTAAGTTAGCCTCACTTCTAGGTGGTCTTTGTGAATCCATGGGAGTGTTGAAGTTGAAATTCATGCAACTGGTAGGATTGAAAGTAGGGTCCATATGTCCTTTGGTTTTCTTTGATCAAGTAAATGACATCTAGAAGTGCAAGAATGAGACTATGAAAGTGCAAGGTGGACTATGATGTTTTGATTATATCAACAACTAAGAAGGAATTTTTTTTTTTTTTGTATTGTTTAATTTTGAGAAATGATAAAAACAAATGATGCAACACTAGCTATGATTTGACTATGGTAATGACTTAGGAAAGGAACTATGGTTTTGGATTTTCTAGTTTTGGGAAATGATTAATAATAATGCAAGACTAGCTATGATTTGGCTATAGTAATGACTTAGGAAAGGAACTATTTCTTTTGGATTTTCCAATTTTTGGAAATTATTAATAACGATTCATGAATAGATATAAGACAACTAAATAAATTTTTAGGGAAAAGTTGAAAATTTTAAGATTATGACTTCTAGGAGCAACCCTAAATGATGAGGAGAAACGTTTTGACGTCTAGGTAGTAATGAAAATGAAAAGACAATGTTTTGATAAAATGATGATTTTTATAGAAGAGTTCAAAAAGAATCTATTACCACTTATAGAAAGATCCAAAAGAAGGTATATTCTCTAGTGTTAAACATATAACTGTAAAATATAAATCTATCCAATTCTACGGTATGCAAGACCTAAATAGAATATAAGAAGTATGCAAGGTAACCCTAAAATTATGATTGAGATGATGGCCAAGGCCTAATGATGTAATAAGGTGAGAAACCCTAAAATGCAACCTATAAATGAAAGATAGGCTCTTTGATGCCATATATAGAAAGAATTTTTTGGGATAGTATGCAAGCCTGTGAATTGAGCCTGGTTTTGATCTTTAATTTTTTGATTTAAAACCCTAATTTTACGTGGCAACTGGATCAAATAATTTGCAAGTGTGTCATTTTTTTTATTGCTAATGTTTTGGACTAGTAAATATGGTCTGATACAAAATGTTTTGGTTTTGTAAAAAGACAATCAATTTCATTGCACATTTTAGTTGATTATGTCTTTGTATCTGACAAATGTGGTAAAAAATATTGCAATTGTAGTATGCAATATGAAAGTTTTCATTTAAATAAAAGGTGTTATTTTGATAACAAATGTGTTGTTTTGTCTGTGAAATAGTTTGATAGTCAATTTTTTTTTGCAAACACAAAAATCACAAATACAAAAGTATAGCTATTTGAAAAATTCTAGATGTTGGTATTGTTACAATGATGAGCAAGACCAATTACACCCTTGGTATCCTTGGTTGTTCAGTGTAGTGATGGTTCATGACATGGCTTAACTGCCTCTTGTATCTTCTATATGTCTAGTGGTTGTATCAGGCATTAACAGGTCAATCTTTTGGTGCAACAACAACCACTATTTGTAAAAATTGATATCAAAGATGATTCCTTTTTGAAGAAGCTTGATCGCTTGAAGGATATTCATCATGGAAAGTATCAAGAAAGAAAGCTCATAGTTCGATGGAAGAAACTACCTGATATGGAAGGATCAAATGACTACCTATATATATGCAATGGGACAGGAGATGAATGCTGGGAGATTAATGAGAAGTCTTACACCATTCCTAATGACATATCTCAACATACTTATGATGAAAAGAAAAAATTCAAGGAAAACATGTTAGCAAGGGAAGCCTTGATTAGTGCCTTGTCTAATTCAAAATATTCTCACATCTATTGATTAAGAAATGCACATGAGGTATGAAAAAAATTAGAAAATACTTATGAAAGTGACAAGTATGTTAAGAAAGCTAAGTTGTGTAACCACCCTAATTTTGCCTACTCTAACTAGAGACCCTATTTTCCCTAAATGTGATCATACCCCTAATTATGTCAATCCATCTATTTGATTATTGACATAATTCATCAAAATCAATTTAATCTCCTAAAATCAAAGTGATTTCATCACTAATTGACATTAATTACCTTGGCCTATTTAAATAAAATCAAACCAATTAAATCCTTGGCTAAAGTAATTAATTAAAAGGAATTAAGTAAACTCTCTAAATACAACTCATCACTTGCACATGGAAAGTCAATCCATGAACCAATGAGAGTTCACTCACATGGATCACTAAAGATTAAATCCTCACCTCTCCTCATAAGTATATCTCAACCACTCATTCCTCAAATTCTTCCATAAAAGGATTTAATTTTTAGCTCAATAGGTCCCAAATTTTATAATATTGAATGCACTCTTATGTTGTCCCAATTCTTAGAATATTGAATGCATCCTTATGTTGTCATTTTGATTTCACATAGCTAATTAGATAATCTTCATTTGTGCTTTAATTGAATCTTTGCATCAATTTTAAGCATGAATTGCATAATAATTAGCTCATTTCTCAATAAATCTTCCATTCCAGGATTGAATATGTCACTGATTTAATGCATAATCTGAGGGAAATTATAGCTTAAATCATAGTCTTCTTAGATAGGAAGAAATATGTTGATTTCAATGGTTTCCTTGTGTTTTTCAATTGATTTTCATATTTATAACCATTGATACAATGACATATTGAAGTGTTGTGTTTCATCTTGCAGGTAAAAAAATTCACACACATTTATGGTGTCCACCGTGGGCCAGAGCCCCAAATTTCTCACCATTTTGAGTCGATTGATCATCTTGTGTTCTATGTTTTTGGGTGCAGAATCACATTTGGAAGCAAAGGATCACATTTAGGAGCAAAGGATCACATCTCGAAAAGAAGGTTATGTCCCGAATATCCTGCATCGACCAAATATGACTGCCTTTCCTATATGCGAGCCTATATTTCCTGTATGTGATTAATAGTTCTGAATGCGATGCTTTACACAAAATGCGATACAAGATCTACTGGATGTGAGCTTTTACCAGATGCGATATAGGATATACCAGATGCAATTTTATAAATCCTTGATGTGATCTCATTTCCCGTATGCGAGGCTCTTTCCTGAATGTGAGTCTTGTCAACTAAAGGTGACTCTGAACATGAAAAAAGAGAACATAAATTAGCCAAAAATGATTAGAAAATGATGAGAAAACCAAGTATTTGCCACATGATGGGTGCCATAAATGTGTGTGTATTTTGTGGATATGCTAGCTGCAACACAACACTTCAATATGTCATTGCAATAGTGAAATAACATGAAATATAAGAGTTAGAACACATATCAATCACCAAAATTGACATATTGCTCCCTATCTAAGAAGAGTATGAAATATGCTATAATTGCCCTCATATTATGCATAAATAAGTGACAAAATCATGCTTAGAATGGAATATTTAACTAAAATGCAAGCTAAATGCTCAATCAAAGTTCATTTTAGAGCTCCAATTGAAAGATTACAACAATTCTAAATGTTTGATCTAAAATGCATTAAGAAATCTCTAAGAATATGAGCAGCATAAGTTTGCAAATGAATTTTAAAATTAGGGGCATCATAAGGATGTTTTCAAACTTGTAAGATTAGGGGCCCATTGAGCTCAAAATTCATTCCATTTATAGAAGAATTTGAGGAATGAGAGGTTAGGATTGAATTGTGAAGAGAGGTGGAGATTTAATCTTTGGTGATCCATGTGAGGTGATCCAAGTGATTTAACTCTCATTTGCTAGGGAATTGACTTTCCCTTTTGCAAGTGAGGAGTTTTAATTAGGATTTTATTTAATTCCTTATAATTAGGATTTTATTTAATTCCTTATAATTAATTACCTTAGCCATGTATTTGTTTGTTTTTTATTTAATTTATTTGATTTGATTTAATTGGCTAAAGCAATTAATGTAAAGTAGTGATAAGATCACTTAGGAGATTAATTTTGATTTAAATGAATTGTGCCAATTAATTGAAGAATTGTCTTGACATAATTAGGGGTATGATCACACTTAGGGAAAATAGGGTCTCTGGCTAGAGAAGACCAAATTAGGGTGGTTACAAGTATAAGGTCATCCATAGGGTGTGAAATACATGGTTTATCCATGTTTTTAACTAAAATGAGTGATATAAAGCAAACAAAAGTGATAACCTATCGAGGAGAGTCTGAGTACCTATCTTGAAAAGGGTAATTCTAGGAACAAATTTTTACTTATCTTGATCTCAGAGATTGGTGATGTAAGATATTGATTTTGACTCTTTCCTTAGATGAGACAAAGTCGCTGATAAAAATTGATGAAGATGAGATAATGGGATCAAGATAATCTAATCTAAACTTTTGAACTATCAATAGTAAACAATATCTGAACTGTCAAAGAGGGATGATCCTAGATGTATTAATATTCACATAGATTATTTATCATTTCCTGGGATGTGTACACTGACCTTTCACCTAAAATGGAAAATATTTTCCAAGGTTTTAGACTAACAAAAATGCAGAGTGTTGACAGAGGAATCTAAATTTGTTGATAGAGTAAATGCACATGTTGATAGGTTGATTGTAGAAAAATTCCACAGATTGTGGTAGAATGAAAGATTAATTACATTAAAATTCCAATGATTATGGAAATAAAAGGATCAATTGTGGCAATAAAAGGCTCAATTGTGGTAAAATTCTATCCATTGCCGAAAAATTCCATCAATTGTGGCAAAGTGCAACAATCTTGAAAAATGATAGCAGTTTGGGGATCTGTATAATAAAATGATCTCTCTAGAATAATGATTTGATTCTGGAATAGATTTTGGTTGACACCATAGACTTCAAACACGTTTGACTTGTTTTGATAGTGTGAGATGTAGGTTTTGTGTTTTGAGAACTGATTACACAAGAAAGAAAAAAAGACAATTTTTTGAAGATCCAAGAATAAAAAGTGTATGTTCTACAACTTTTCCAAGTTGCAATGTTTTCACATGGTCAAAATAGAGACAGTCAGATTAATCTAGGTCAATTGGCTTCAAGATGCAATATTACAGGCCCAATGCTTTGATGTTCACTGGCTCACACAACAATCGTCATACTACTAGGACACGAAGATCCATGATGTGGGTGCCCATGTTTTTTCCATTACCAGATATTGTTTTTGTGCTAATGAAGATCTCTTTCATCAATACAATATCCTAGAACACATATGTTGGGAATCTTGGGGGGAATTCTACAACCCCTTACACTATAATAAGATACTTGTTCGGAGGTGAAATGGGTAGGTCTCTAATTAACATGGTTGTAATATGGTCCTTGGAGTCTATCCAATTGGTTTGTACGTGTGTGACTCACTTAAGATCCTAGTTGACCATGTTGGTTACTTAGGGATACTTCACTTGATCCAAGCTATCTTCAACACACCTTATTCAAGCTTGGATAGATATAAAATAGAGATTTGGATCACATCTTGTTTATATACCGATTGGAAGGATTACCATTTTAAGTTCATCCTTTGAGGAAGAAGCGCCTTCCCTGACATGCCTCTCTAAAATAGTATAAAGGTTGTTAATCTAACAGATTGTTAAAATGCACCAAAGACTCAAGACACAAGGTTAATCGATTAAGCACAAAAATATCAAGTGTGAACTAAGATAATCATCCATACATGAACGCAAGTTCAATTTTTATGCCCAAACCAAATGGTCATTGCTTGTTCAATTTTAGATGCACCAAATTCAAAGATTTTTTTCTTTTGTTCAATTGTTAACCACCATGTCAATTTTATGCACCAAATCGAAAGATGAGATTGTTTTGCTCAATTTTAGATGCACCAAATTTAAATATTTTTTGCCTTTGTTCAATTGTTAACCACCATGTCAATTTTAAGCACCAAATCGAAAAAGTGAGATGTTGATGTTTTGCATACACTTTTCTTTTTAAGCACCAAAAAAAGAAATGAATTTATTTTAGTTTGCTTTGTTAAAACTATTTCCACGCCACAAGCTGAAATGAAGAGTTAGTTCCGAAAACCTTGCAATTAAAATGAATAGTATTTAGCAACACCTGGATTAATAAGACCGTTAAAGCTAATGGTAACTTTGTATTTGGCTGCAAAATGCTTGAGAGAGTCGAGATACCTGTTAAAAGATTCACATTGATCTTCAGCTATGATTGCCAAGATTGCCTTTCATTACATGTGGTAATTAGTGGTTCTTCTTATGATTGTTGTTAGTGATCTAGAACCTAGGGTGTGTCTAGTTATCCTTTTCGCCATATGTCATTTGCTCAATCCTACACAGAAATCAAGAAAGAACACACAAAAAGAAAATTTTTTAAAGATCTTTCTTTTTTTGAAAATATTTATCAGAAATATTAAAATAACAGATAATGAAATCCCTATATAATTTCAAGAATTTTCCAAAAATGTAACTGTTTTTAAAAGAAATGCTGATTTGTGTCCAGAATTATTTTTTTATGAAATATCATAACAAATTTATAAAAAATCATAAAAAATTCCCAAAAATTTGAATTTTAGACTGTAGCTTTCTTATGTCAACCAATACCTTCAAAAACAATTTTAGATCATAATTGCTTAATTTGTGCCCTAGGGACCCATTTTATTAGAATAGACCAGTTTTAAAATATCTATTATTTTTGCAAAATAATTTCACAAAAATTAAAGTCATAGAGAATAAACCCCCTCTATAATTTAAGGAAATTTCTAAAAATGCAATTTTTTTGAAAATAAACTTTGATTTGTGCCCAAAAATGATTTTTTTATAAAATATCATAAAACATTTATAAAAAAATAATATAACTCAAAAAATCTGAATTTTGGGTTGTGGCCTCCTTAGATCAACGTCAACCTGAAAACAAAATTTCATAAAAAAATTCCATGCAGCTTGAAATATATTACCACATTTCATGCTAAGTTGATTAAGAGTAGTGGGCAAAACTGTGGTCATACGGCTGAGACTGAGGGATTCTTTTGGTTGTTTGCAAGTCATTATTGGGTTGTCAGTTCACGTCGGGTTCAACAAAATGTGTAGATCCAATCCTGCCCCGTCTTAAATAACGAGAGTTAGTAGCACCAATTTTTAATAGGGGAAATAAATCAAAATTACTAAGAACAAATCTATGGACATTAAAATAACAAGCAATCAAAGAAGAAAAAATGAATGCAAACCATGATGCTCAACGTTTCTATTACTTCTCTCTACTCCTGCTGAAATGTTGGATGAATGGTGCTCATTATTGGTATCGACAGTGTTTGTGACTTGGGAGTGTTGAGAAAATGATATTCATATGATCACAATAATGCTTGATGCTTCACAAGAATCCTGTAGATTAAGTGTGTATAAAGCTTGAAATCCTAGATCCTTCAAATGGTTGTGAAGGGTTGAATATATAGAATATGAAAATAATATGAACGGATGAGATCAATCCTAGAAATTAGAGGATGTTAAATAATCAATCATGATAACATGAACATACTTCAAAGGAAGTAGATACAAAAATAACCAACAACATATAAGGCACAGTTATATAGAAAATACAGACATAATAATCAATATAATAATCTATTGGTCTCAAAGCAAAATACACCAGATGTCATCATAAAGTATATTTGATCAAAATATTACTAATAGTATAATCTAACATTTAAAATTAGCAATGATATAGGTAACTAAAATAAGGTACGACAATCAGTGAGATCAGCTAATGCAACCACTAGATCAAATCACAGGGATAATCATGGAATAACAAAATCATGGTACAGTCTAATAATTCCCAATATAGTTAGTATCTCAACAAGGTACATGATCATAATTAGGTAACCACTGGCACATACCTTATTGAAACCATCAAATCCCATTGCAAGCCAAATAGGTAGATAACAATCATAACCACAACAGTAATCTCAGATTGAGCACAAGAATAAAATAAACTAGGAGCATCTCATAATTCCAACATAACACCATCACAAAGGAATAATCACCAAAACATAATGAATTCTCAAATCTCACAATAAAAGCCTCAAAAGGTTTAGCATCACCAATCAGTTATACAACCAGCATAAGAACATAAACAAGTTATCGATGCAATAGTATAGATAAGATCACACTGAATGTATAACCTCTCATGGGCCCAATATGATAATGAAAAAAACATATAAAACATCAAATCCACATCCACTAGGACATTATGAAAAATTAAAATGGGAGAGGCACTACAACATGATCAATAAACCAAATCTAAATGCATAACCTTCATCAATAGTCATCTTCACATTCTCAAGAAAATTATCTAATAATATCTTACATAGATCAAACTGAACATTCTCTCTAACCATATTATGAGAAATATAAATAGCCACAACCAAAGTGGCACCATCATGATTCGAAAACTGATTTTTTTAGGAAATGCCATAGGCAACGTACCTCACCACCAAATCAACAAAAGTATTATCTAGAATTCATGTTGATCATGATAAATAGAAATCAACTTCTTCACCTCTTCAAAATTGATTGATGTCTTTCTTGGTACATTTCCAATGATACATAATCTTGTAATTTCTTCAATTACTATCTTTTTCACCTAATTGGGCTTATCCAACATTAAGTTTCCATCCTGAAACCGACTTAGCAAAAACATAATGAGCTCCTTATCATTACACCAGGGGGATTCTCCCCATATATCCAAACCAAGATTTTGTATACTCTAAAATTATTTTGTGGACAAACCAATCTCCATCTTCCTAATTATGCCATTATCAAATTCCCCAATCTTAGCCTTCTTCAACATTCTTTAGACGACTCCACAAAATTCCACGAATGACCAATTGAGATTCCATAATCATAATTTACGAATTCTTCTTCAACCTTTATGAACATCCCCACAATAGGTAATAATAATCACGCCAAAGCTTCTATGATGAATAGTGTATTCAAACTAAGTATTATTTTCCTTGTCATGAAGTGAAATTTAATTTTCAGCCAAGGGACTTATACTTGAAATGGGACAGCATGATTTGTGCACTAAGTCTATCATAGAGACAAGTTACTTAAGTTGCAAGAAGGAAAATACATAAAAGGAACTTATACTATTCTGCAAGAAAGTAAAAACACACTACTTAATGAAATTGATGTTGAAAACTATAAGTTCAACTTTAATCTATTCTATCAACCCAAAGCATTCACTATGATTATCCCCGCAGGTGCTGCAGGAACATACACAAGTTATAATGTTGCAGGAGGAAACAGTAAATTCTACTTGAAATGTTGTAAATCCTTTAAAACTTAACCTAGTCTACTCTAATCCACCTTCCAAGTGGGCCCCCTTGGTCAGCTTCTTCTAACTACTAACATATAATACAACTCAAAATAACTCCATTACATTTCCAAAAAAATTGATTACATTGTAGTAAAATAATACATGAAACTAATAGAGTAACTTTGCTTTCAATTGAAAAAATGGTACAATCATCCAACTAACTACAATATAACAATCATATCCCTTTATATAGAGGATTGATATTTATTAAACATAAAGATAAGGTCTGACTGATTCATGCCATGAAGAAAGGAGAATGCAACAACTCACGATAGAATATCATAAAGACTGGATAACCGCTTCAATAGAGTATTGACCATAGAGAAAATATAGCATAATTATGTTCCTATATTTCCTAAAATGATAGTTCCTTCAATTCATTAGGCATGTTCCATGGTGTTATAACATTTTTGATCCTCGTCGTAGCTAGAACTTCATCGTTTCCTCATCAATATTTCTGATCCACTCTCAAGCCGCTCCTCTTTCCTGGAAGGTTAGTAGCACATGCATATATTTTCAAGTTTTCAACTATTAAACTTAATCCAAATGTTAGGAAATACATTAAAATAATTATATGAAATATTGTGGCATATATATGATATTTAGCAAAGTATGTCACTACTATCTACCCATAGGTTTTGCTGATCTGACTGTACTTATAGCATGTTCATAAGTTCAAGTACTTAAAAGTTTCACAAGTGTTTTGGAAATGTCTTAAAATAGAGCATAAAATAAGTATAAAATAAAGAAAAACTATTGCCCCATCATCTGTCCCCTACAAGCATAATTATTGTCCTCAAGAATTACACTTCTTCGTAACTCCCTTGAATTCTCCAACTTCATTCTTTCCTTTCCTTCTTCAAATGTGTTCATAAATTTTGTGGCTACTTCCTCGTCAAATTTAATCAACTTTAGGAAATACCCAATCCATCCACGAGCATGAAATCTTTGGACTTATTCTACATCAGTGAGAAGAACGGTATGGGCCACTGGCTCATGATGCATCAAATTCCCTCCCATTGTTCCAAATTCTTTCTCCAAATTTCTTCTACAATTTTTCAATTCACAATTTTCTCTGATTTTGCAATTTCACAATTTCTTAATCTCTTTTGAAACACCCTGAAATTAATCTTCTAACTGCACTTCATACTACAGATTTCCTTGCAATCCCTATTTTTGAAAAATGAGCAATAATGGAACTTTCAACAAGGAATTATAGCTTTAAGTGCAAGTATTTCACACATAACTTTATTATGTCTTCTTAGGGTCACATCAAGTAAAAAATTAGGGATATTTGGGAATTGAGGTACAACACTTGTGCAAAAAATAAAAGGGCTTAATAAAATAGAGTACAAGTACATATTTGAACTGATAGACAATATCACTAAGAATGATAATGGTAGGTACAACTAGTAGTGACATGGAAAAATTAATACACTTCCTTTCCCCCTACAAAAGTAAGACAAGTGTCCACACTTGTCACACTTAGCATGGGGTAAGAAACTATAGTAATGCCAAATTAGATATGTGCAGTATTAGATATAATCATTGAAATGTGTGTGCTAAAAATGGGAAAACTAAAAATTTGTACCTATCATTATGTTGCCACATGCATGAAAAAGGTGGCGAGAATGAAATGAGTGTTGCAGATGTATGCATCAGCTGATGTGGCATTTATTGAAAGCATAGAAATATGGAAAAATGTGATGACGTGGAGGATGTCTGGGTGGAAGGTAGAGAAGTGGAGTGGGTTGGAAAGAAGAATGTAGAAAATGAAAGGAGAATGGAACTTCATTAGAAGATGAAGTGTTTATTATGAGCATACATGAACGAACATTAGGTTGAAGTTGCAGGAAGAAGGTTTGCACCCTCTTCTACAAGAAGTATTACTTGTTGTGCTTGTGGAGTTGTGTCTCTGAATTGCTATAGGAAATCATCCTTGGTTTGGGGTTGATGGTATAGATGAAGTCAATACCCGTTGACCAATAGTTTAAAATGAACTGGATTAATTGTTGTCACCTAGACTGCTCCATTGTCAAAGACATGGTCTATCGCATATGGGACTAACCACCTTGTTTGTAATTTGCCTGGTATTTCTTGAAATATGAAACCAAATAGTAGTGCCCAATCACCTACTATAAATTATTTGTTCTTGATGAGGGATTCATGTCATTTCTTCCTCTATTTTTGGAATATCTCTGTGCGCTCCAATGCATATTTTCTCATCTCATCTAAAGAGTTGAGATGTAGCAGACATTCTTCTTGTGATGTAAGAAGATCAATGTTTAGCTTCAGAGAAGTACACAATGTTTTATGCTCGAGCTCAATGCGAAACATGGTTGCTTTCCCATATAGCAATTAAAATGGAGTGAATCTTGTTGTTGTCTTCTATGTGGTTTTTTATGCCCAGACTACTTCTGAGAGATGGCTGCTCCAGTCATGGTAGTGGAGGTGAACTATTTTTGTGAGTATTGCTTCAATATATCTGTTGGTAACTTCCTCCTGACCATTGGCCTGTTGATGGTCGGGACTAGACTTCCTGTGTCTGATGTTGTATTCTTTCATGAGTGGTGTGATCAGGTTTGATGTGTATTGTGCTCCCTGATTGATTATGAGCTCTCTCAGCACACCATAGCAGGTGAATATTTCTTCATACTGGAACTCTGCCACTTTATGATCACGGGCATGCTTCATTACCTTCACTTCAACCCATTTGGTTAGATAGTCTATGCATACCAGAATGTAGGAATTTCCATTAGATGGGGGTCTATAGGACCAATAAAATCCATGCCCCACTTATCAAATGGTGTGACAACTACTTGTGGATGTAAATTAATTTCATCTGATTTTGTAGGATGGCCCATACTTTGGCATTTATCACATTTCCTGGCATAACTGGCTACATCTTTGTGAAGTGTGAGCCAGTAATAACTTGTTGTTAATATTTTCAAAGTTGTCCTCTTAGCTACAAAGTGTCCTCCATAGGGCTCATCATGACAAGTATGGAGGATATCATAGGTTTCATCTTCATGCACACACATTCTCAAGACTTGGTCCGGACCAATATAGAACAATGTATTGTCAATCCAAGAAAATTGAAAACTTTTCTCAATGAGCAGTTTTCTGTCCTTAGGATATAAATGATTAGGCATCTTGTCAACTGCAAGGTAAAATGGCTATATCAACATACCATGGGCTCTTGACAACAATATGGAACAAATGTTCATCAGGGAATGTATCATATATCATAGAGGTATCAATGTCATCATTATGGAGTCTTGATAAATAGCTATAACATTTTCTTTACATGGCTTGTCAATTATTGTTATATCAAATTCTTGTAAGAGAAAAAGCCATCTTGCTATCCTGCCTAAGATGGCAGGTTTGTTCATAAGATACTTTATTGTTGCATGGTCAGTATGAACAAAGATTGGATAGCCTATTACATAATGACATAATTTATTCAAAGCATAGACCCTTCCAGTAACTCTTTTTTATTTGTTGTATAATTTAACTCTGGCCCATGTAAACTTTTGTTGATATAGTAAATAGCATTTTCAAGGTTATTAGATTTCTGGCCTAAGACAACACCTATTGCATAGTCAGAAGAATCTATATGGATATGGAATGGTAAATACCAATTACGCCCTCTAAGTACTGATGTTATTGTAAGAAGGGACTGGAGCTTCAGAAAAGATTCCTCACAGGTTGGTGTCCATGTAAACTCAGCTTCTTTTGTAAGAAAGGTGTATATTGGACTACCTATTTGACTAAAATTTTGAATAAAGCATCTATAATAACCAGCATATCCTAAAAAGGATCTAACATCTTTTTCTTATTAGGTGTAGGAAATGTGATAATTATCTTAATTTTTTTAGGGTCCACTTGTATGCCAGCTTCTGAGATGAAGTGTCCTAGCATGACTCCTTGCATCAACATGAAATATTTCTCACTATTCAGGAAAAGATTGTGTTCTTTACATCTGATTAACACTTTTTTTCAAGTTTTTTGAAGCTTCTTCAAAAGTAACACCAAATGTGGTGAAATCGCCCATATATATTTCCATGCAGTCATGTGAAATATCAACAAAATGTTTATTGCAACCCGTTGGAAAGTGGCTAGAGCATTACATAAACCAAAAGGTAACACAAAGTATGCATATTTTCCCGAGGACATGTAAATTTTGTCTTTTCCCAATCCTCTAGAGCAATTCTAATTTGATTATATCAGTTGTATCCATCAAGAAAAGAGAATTATTTTTTACCAGCTAAGTTATCTAGAACTTGATCAATGAATGGAAAGGGAAAATGATTTTTCTTTGTGAATTGTTGAGTTCTCTATAATCTACACATATTCTCCATTTACCCCCCTTTAGAGACTATTACCAAAGGTGAAACCCATTTACTATCATAGATTGGATAAGCAAAACCAGCATCCAGTAGCTTTTGCAGCTCAGTCTTTACAATATCTCTTAAGGTTGGGTTAATTCTTCTCTGAGGTTGGAAAAGTGGTAGAATACCTTCATTGATGTGAATTTTGTGTATGCAAAGTTTTGGGTTCAAGCCTATCATGTCTCCATAGTCCCAAGAAAAATATTTTTCATGTTTACAAAGGAGTTGAGTTAACAATGCTAATTGTTGTGGTGGTAGTTTACTGTTAACATGACAATTGTGGCCAAGAGAGAGCTCCACATTAGTTGTCAGCTCAAACATTGATACCATAGGTATTGGGCTTGTAGATATCTCATAGGGTAGTAATTTATGGATAATATCATGTCCTACTGGAAAAACATAGTTCTCATAGGTAGACAATTCCATAACAGAGCTTGAAGGAATTATATTTTTCCATTAGTATACACAAGGAAAAACATGATCTGCACCATCGGTTTACACTACACCGAGAGACAAGGCACAAAACTACCTGATGCCAAGGTTACCCGATACTGTAAAGATCAAAGCATCCCAAAAAACACTATTTAGTGTTACCTGATGAAAAAAAGGTTAAAGGAACCCGACGAGTAACAATAGTGCAACCTGATGGAACAACACAGAGAGGAACCCGATAGATGAAGGGAACCCAATGATCAGTTCAAATAAAGGAACACTGATAGACTTTCATTTCAACCTTATGACCAAGAACCGACAGTCAGTTACATCCCACAAAAAGTGGATCTGACTTTCTACGTCAGATAAATCAATAAAGTAGTATATATAGCTTCTTGATTTTCTTTTAAATCCATTATGTGCAGAGGACACAATGTATTTAATATTTTTTTAATTAGTTTCACTGATTTAAAACATGCAAACTAAAGATCAAGGTCAAGTTGTAAACCTTGGATCTGAGAGTTAACATTGTAATGTGTGATTCTAATATAGGTCAAATACTTGTATAAATAGATGCTCAATCTATTGTAAACAGTTGTTGTTTAATGAAGATTGTAGCCACGGAGAGCATCTAGAGACCAGACAAGAGATTTCATGCACTAGGATAGAAAAGAATCAAATCAGTTTCAAGAACAAGAACATAGGCTACCGACATGCAGAGAAAGGTATTAATCAGTCACTTAAGGTGATATTATTATTATGAGAGCTTTAATGGATCTGTAATTAGAAATTTTAGATTGCATATAGTCAGGTTAATCATATGTACTCATTCTAATAAGTGTAGTACATTTAAGAAATCCTTTCAAGAAAGGTGGAATTAACAGTCCTATAGTAAATCTCTTAACCGAGTGCACACTTAAATAAGTGTTGCTAAAGATCTTAATAGAGTAGATCTTAACAAGTCTCCACTTTAATACTCCTAATAGGGTAGATCATTGGAAGTGATCAATTGTAAGCCTTTACCAGCTCCCTTCAATTCTGCAGATAGTGAAGTTTTGTGGGTGTCATCCCCACTGTATTTTTTACTTCCTAACAAGATTTTTCTACGATACCATATCTTTTGTTATGTGTTTATTACTTTCATGAATGTTTCTATGAATGTTGGAAACTATTAAAGAATATGAATTAATACTACATGCATAAGAAAGAACAACAGTAATGGTTGGTAATGCAATAATGAATGATTACTAATGATGAATGGTGAAAAGAGTTAAAAGTTTTAGAGGTACTGATTTACCCCTCCCCTCTCAGTACTACTTCCCATTAATCCCAACAATTGGTATCAGAGCTAAGTCTCTTCCAGGAAAATCTTAAAGGCTTAAGAGCAAAGATCATACAATGGAGAAGTACAAACTTGGTAAGAATATTGAGAATAAAAAACTTGAGATACAAATGTTCTATGAACAGTATAAAGAAGCTAGAATCAAGATGAGAGAGTTGTTGGATGAGAGGAAAGGTATGGAAACTTGAAGAAATGAAAAAGATTATCAAGAAGAAGAGATTCCAGATTTCTTTGAATCTTCAGGATCCAATGCAAGTAATACATCAGATACATCAGAAGAGAACATCACAAATCTTAAGGAGATCAATCAACATCTGACAAAGAAAATAAAGATGCTACAAATTAGTTAAGAGAGCCAGATGGTAAGAATGATTGATGTGATGAGTTATGCTAGACAAGCTGAAATAGAAAGAACACTTGCTATTGATGATGGAAGGAAGATTACAGAGAAGATAAAAGAAAAGGAGTTAGAAATTTAAAGACATGTTGAGCATCACCATGAGATCACAAATCAGATTATTCTAATGAGTCAAGAAGCAAACAGAATGAATATAGAACTCATTGAAAGAGTAAAGGCTATCGGTGAACTAAGAGAAGAAAATGAAAAACTAAAGCATGAGATTAGAATTCAGCAATAGCATAATGAAGTTATCAGAAAGGCTGAAGAGAGTAATAAAAGAATGAATGATTTTCTTGAAGGACAACGAAGAGTCAACAACAACAATGGTTTAGGCTTTAACAAAAATAGAGAATCATCAAATCAAGCCAATCCAAAGAATGTATATGGAAACCCAAGACCAAGAAAGCTGACATGCAAGCATTATGGAAAGCAAGGACACACATCAAATGTATGCTGAGGCAAAATGAAAGGTATTCCTAAATCTACATCTTCATTCATAGGATTCTATTATAAATGTAACAAGAAAGGACATAAAGCATATGAATGTAAGTCTAAGATGGAACAACCAAAGAAGGAAAGCTACATGGGAAAATATTGTCCTACATGCAAGATGAATGGGCACCCAAGTCTTGAATGCTGGAAAAAGAAAAGGCAAGCATGGAATCCTAAAGGTCAAGAAACTCCCTATCAACCAAAGAGAATCGATAATCAATATATATGGGACTACAATACTTGGACAAACTGTATAGCATATGGTAGATATGGTCATATTGCTGCAAACTGCATGAGGGCATGGACCAAAAGGTCTAGAGGTTAGTCAAACCCCAAAATGGCATGCTTACACTATCACAAAGTTGGTCATCTCAAGAAATATTGCAAAGACCAAATGACAGAGACAAGCACATATCCCCATGGAAACACCATTGAAGATATCTGGAGGGCTAGAGAAAAAATGTGGAGAAAAGCTTCAAGCAATGATGAAGCTAGACCAAGCAATGCAAATGGTGACACCCCATCCAATGGATCTGGTGACATCACCACCCCCACTTGAGCTGAACAAGTAAGTATCGAATTGCACTACACCAAGTTATATTTTGCATCAGTTCCATTATACAAATTGATAGATAGTCAAAATATGCATAATAAAGATGCATATGATGTTACTTGTTCTAAATCTGAGAAAACAACCCCGTCAATATACACATACCAAAAATCAAGGGTGAACATAATGGATAAGCTATTTTACACTTACCATAAATTGTCGGTCTACATATAAAATAGTTAAGTTACCAATGTAACCCGACACCCATTAGCAAGGGAGCAAAGTTACAAAGTTGTCATGACAGAATACTGATATCCTTCAGTAAAAAGAAAAATTGTCAACAACAGTCACAAGCATCATGTCAATATCAAAGATGATTTAAAAAGTCTTCCTAACAAACTCTGTCTTCATGTCCCGACGATTCATTGAGAATTTATGACAAGACCTAGGGAAAAAAGTTTATAAATAGACGATGGGACAACTTCATTTTGTACCCACAATTTGAAGAGAAAGCAGAATGAAAAATAGAGTGATTGAAGAGAAGAAAGTAGAGCATCCTCAAATTGATCCAAGAACATAGAAAATAGAACATTCATCATTATCACGGATTGAAGTAAGTATTGAGGGCACCGAAAGATCTCTGTCATTATTTTTCAACAAAGCCCTAAAGCTTGAAAAATAATGGTAACCACATCGAGAACCATAAAGATTATGAGTGATAAGAAGAATGTGGTTAGGTTAATCAAGAATAGCACCTTTGTAGAGACCAAATATAAGATATGCCTAGAGATTGCATCGTAACCCAATGAAACCGGCGCATTTTCTAAAATTCCACCTAGGGTTTTTCTCATAGAAGATGTTAGGTCTTATATTCACTACAAGATCACCTAAATAGAAGATCTAGAGATGGATGAAGCTTATAAGAAGATTTGTGATGCAGAAGGCAACCTAAAAGAAGAGCACAAACACTTAGAGGTTAAAGGGAAAACTAATGCTCTATATTTCCTGAGGGACTTCAAGGTCGACTAGATTAGGTTGGTAGTTAGCAGATTGCATGACCAAAATTTGTGGTTGGATCAACCCAAACAAATCACCAAGGATGTCCTTCACACTGTCACTAGTTATCCAATAACCAACAAGCCTAAGGCTCACAAGCATCCCTCTAGGCTAGAAGTCACAAAACTCACAAAATATGAATGGGACAATAGAGGTCTAAAAGTAAACACCATCACCGATGAGGAACTAAGGTTCGGTGCATGTGTGATTGGTTATAAAATCTTTCAAGAAAGCAGGTTGAACAACATATCTGCAATAGTAGTAAGTACAGCTTACAAGATAGTAACAAAGGGCATACAGATGGATCTATGTGAGATCCTATTGAAACAACTTGATGAAAATATGATCACAATCAAGTCCACAAAGATCAACACATGTAATTTTGGCTCACTTATCATGTGTATCTTTTTCTACTTTCAAGAATACTTTCCTTCAGTAGGAAAAGTGAAATGAGACACTACAAAACCGGTGACATTATAGATTATCGAACTAATTAAGTCACTAGGAGATAATTTTGAATCTATTATGACTGCATACTTACTTGAATTCAAGGAAAACATGATGCAAAGGACAAGGATCCCAGAACAACTTGTTGAAAAACATAGGGATGAAATATGTTTTATGGTGGACACAGATTTCTCTGACATCAAACCAGTTGTACCAAGAACAACTTGGTTAGCACCACTAGATTATGAAATTAACATAGATTAGGCTACAAATGCAATTGATGCATTGATCAATGAGCCTATTGACAACAAACAACCAAGGTTTGGAACCTATGAAGAGGCCAGATCAAAGATAAAAAGAGGCCTAGAAATAAAGAAAACTGTCAATAAAAAGGATAAGATGGTTAAGAATCTCAAAAAGATTCTATCGATTACTAAGGAGGAACAAGAACAACCAGAGGAAACCAATGAATAGGGCACCATCAGTGAAGGACATGAATAGAAATCAAATTCTTAGGAAACTGAATCTGATACACCTCCACCTCCTACAAAGAAGCAAAGGATGAGGATTCAAACTGCTAAAACTGACACCGCATCTCCTAAGAAAGGTCAAGTAAGGACCTATAAGAGGAAGAAACTGACAACAAAGCAAAAAAAGAAGCAAACTATGAAGGAAACACCCCAAAGAGGAGAAAAATAATGGTCATAACTAAGGCTGACATAGAAGATTCTAAAGAAGATGAGCCTGATGTAGTGAAGGAGAATTACAAGAATCAAACAATTGATGAGGCTATTGAATCTATTGTTGCATCTGGCACAATGCATGGCAAGAGAATCAGACAATGGGATAAACTCAAACCAGAGGACCAAAATAAGATAAAAGATTCCATTATAAGGGTAATGGTCAAGTACAAATATGTACTAGCTGAATTCATCAACTAAATACCTAAAGAGCTGGGTAACAGAATATCCCAACAGTGGTCATGTGCTCTACATATCGAGAGAGAAGCAAGGGAGAGGGTACTTGTCAAACTAATGCCTCCTGAATCTAAGATTGAAGAAATCAAAGAGATTATGAAGAAGCACTCAGGAAATTTTGTAGCCAAGATAAGGGCTTACAAAGTACTTGAATATCAGTTTACAAAGCTAGACAATATGACCGAAACAAAATGGAGACATCTATTAGATCTGCCAGCAGAGTCAACAAGTCGTGAGGAACAATTACTTCTCACCGACACACCTCATAAAGAGGAAGAAAAAGACAAGGCAAGTCCTTAGCACATTTCTTTGGACAATGTTGAAGAAATGGAGCCAATTTATTTGGACAAAGTCATGGATGATGTTGACATTAAATAAATCACCAATTATGACTCTGATAAAGATTCGTAGAAGAAAGATGATGTGATATTAATTACACTTAAGGATTAGGGACAACAACAAGATTTTAAGACATCAAATGATAAAGATATGAATGTTGCTGATGAGACATGGAAGGACACATCAGTCATGGACTTAACAGAACCGGACCCTATAGAGAAGATACAAAAAGATGAGGATATCACTTCTCTAAAAGATAAAATTGATGAGCAAGACACCACTCTGGATACAACCCAAGCTACAACTCAAAGAAATATGCCTATGCAATGAAGGAAATCAATATATTAGAGAGTAATGATGGATCTACTATAGAGGACACAAGCACACTCGAGGACAAGGGTGAGGCTGAAGTAAAAGACACCACAGATAATATAAAGGAAAAAACTACCGAAAAAGCTGCAACTGATGATTAGAAAGATAACTCTATTGATAAAAATAAAGAAGAAACACAAAAGATACAGGAGGACAAGTAGAAAGATAAGAGTGAAGAAGAAAATAAGGATGAGCTGGAGAAGAAAACAAAAGAAAAAATTGTAGAGACACCCAAGGTGAATGGAGAGACATCTTCACCAAACCGACAGGTGCACGTCGAGTAGAAAACATAAGAGGCATCATCAACAAATCCTTCACCAAGCACTTCAGAGAGGAAAAATGAACTAGCAATGGTAGTTCATACATCTGCATCCCCAAAAGTCTCAAAGAAGAGGAAGAGCAAGCATAAGAATCCAGTAACTCTGGATGAAATCATTGAGATACTAGTTTGTGATCCAAGGACATTGGATCCAACTGAATTGACCAAGTATGCATGACTCTGTGAGAGAAAAGAAATGCAAGACAAACTAAGGAAAGACACAAAGGAGGCAAAGGTACTGGAAGTAGCAAGAGGTATACCTCAACAAATAGTACCAAATGTAGATATTGATCAAATTGCCCCAATGCTTGATCAATTGGTGGTACTCACAAATGCAATAACATCCCATAACATAGATACTGAGAAGGTCATGGAAGAAATACTTGAACAGAAGTATGAGTTCAAGCTAGCAGAAAAGATAAGCCAAGAAGTGGCATTAAAAAAGGTAAAGCTTTCTGAATTAGTGAACACAATTGATCCAATTATCTCATAAACTATTACTTTGATACATAAATTGTGCATGCTTGATCAACTCACACAGGAGTATATCGACAAGATAGCACAATTAGATGTTGATCTTATGACAAGTGCACAAAGTCTAACAAATATTGTAGAGGCAATAAAATTTCACAATGAGCAACTCAAATAGGCTTGCAAATTGAGATAGGACATACAGATTGCAGAGATGAAGTATAGAGATGAGGTAAATGAGCTTCAAGCTCAAATCTTACCAACACTTTCACTACTGCAACAACATGTGACAAATGCAAACACACTAATTGCCACCCTAGAAATGTCTATCCTAGACAACATTTATGATATTCATGCAAGGCTAGAGCTAGAGCACATGACCCTAGAACTATTGAAATAAAAATGGGAGAAATTGCTTGAAGATATCAAGAAAACCCATTCCCATATTCTTGACACATTGTAAGTTACACATTTTTGTCACATTTTGGCATCTTATAAGTTGTACTTTTTAGTCATGAGTATCAAATAAAGGGGGAAATGATATTTACGGTTCAGTTAGTATAAAGGGGGAAGAGATATGTACAAGGGGAAATGAGAGAATGTATAGATGTAAAAGGGGAAATGAGAGAATGTATAGTAAAGAGGCAAGTATACATGTACATATATACTTCTACTATACCGATACATACAGTTAGGGGGAGTCATATAATGACAAGGATATAGACATGGTGTACATACTAAACACTTTATTATTATGCACATATCAGTTTTTTATACTAATGTCAAAGGGGGAGATTGAAGGCATTATATTTTGCATTTAGTATACACAAGGAAAAACATGATTTGCACCATCAGTTTACACTACACCGACAGAAAGGGCACAGCACTACCCGATGCCAAGGTTACCCGATACTACCAAGATCAAAGCATCCCGACAAACACTATTTAGTATTACCCAATGAAAAAAATGTTAAAGGAACCCAATGAGTAACAACAGTGCAACCCGATGGAACAACATAGAGAGGAACCTGACAGATGAAGGGAAACCGACGATCAGTTCAAACAAAGGAATGCCGACAGCCTTTCAATTCAACTTGATGACCAAGAATCGAATGTCAGTTACTGTATAGTCAAAAAATGGAAGCACTTCTGAGTAAGTGGTTTGGGGTCATGGCAAGCACCTTGAATGTGTTCCTGACTTTGACATGGCTTCCTCCCTGATCTGTTCCTCTTTCCACTCCTGTTTGGCCTGATTTCTGCATTCTGAATGGCAGACTGATGATTCTGGGCTTCAAGGTCAAGGTTGACATTTCAGGTCTATGTCAACCTTGACCCTAACCTAGGTTAGGTTCAACCTCAACCTTGACGTAGGGTTCAGATCCCAAGGTCTTCCAGTTTCTGGAGGTCGGCCTTTGCAAAAAGTATTTCCCACTTCCGGGTCGGCTGTTTCAGGTTCTGAAGCATTGATTCAGAAATTATATGTAATATAGGTCCTCTCCTAGGGTTAAAGGATTTAATGGGATTTAATTCTCCTATGTAGGCCTCCTTGGAAGACTGTGCCCTAATTCCATATAAAAGAGAAGCTTTCTCTCTCATTTTCTCTAAGTCTTTTAATTGTGATCAAGCATTCTCAAGACATCTTCAAGTGTGATTCAAGAAAGAAAGAAAGCAAGATTTCAACAAGCATTCATTCATTCAAGTATCCATTTTCATGAAGGAGATACATTGGAGGCCATTGAAGGATTGAAGCTACATGGTGCCCTTTTGGTGATCTCTCCATCCACCTTCTTCCAAGCCTCTTCCAAATCAAGAACCCATTCAAGACTTGGTATTGGAGATCTACAAGCAAGAGATTGAAGACATCCTACACTTCTACATTCTACATTTGAAGCATACTTGTGGATTCAAGGATTCGAATCTGCCACAAGGACTTTTTCAAGCAAGGTGAATTTATGCATTTGCTTTATTCATTTCTACAATTTCAATTACATATATATGAGGTTAATTCCTAAACTAGGGTTCGACCAAGGCAAACCCCTCCCCCACAACAAAAAAAATCTCCTTTTTCTTGCATGTATAGGTACAGAATAGAGGATTTGAGCCCAAATCTAGATACCCTTTTGGCAAACTTTCAGGATCCGTGAACAAAGTCACTTTTGAATCTGTGTAGGTCAGGGTTGACATTATTGGGTTAGGGTTGACATTTGTGGGTCAAGGTTGACCTTTTTCATAAGACAACATCGAAACAAAAAATGATTTCTGGGTTTTGTTCGTCTCTACATTTCGGTTTGGTATCAACTATTATTTTTTCCAGAAATAATCTATAGACCTCAGAAAATAATATTCTTTGATCCACAATATTTCAAGGTTAGTGCATTTCTCAGATCTTTTCAATTACTATTTTACATCATTTCTATACATATAATTAACATAATTTAAGGTATTTCCTTTGTTATTCTCCTTTCCAAATAGTTGATTCATTTGTGTATTAACCCTTCTCTTGGGTTGATCAACTTGGATCTTCCATTTGTGCATTTGGGAATAAGGAAGGAGCATCTTATCTTCTCCCTAATCACAATTGCAATCCACAATCAATTCAATTCGATCAAGGTTAAAAGAATGCAATACAATCTAGGTAATTAAAAGAACAATCTACATCCCCCATTTTCATATCTTACATTTTTTAAAAACAAAACAAACAACAAAAATTCCATTTTATATGTTACAATAACATCTATTTTATACGTTATATTTTATATATTACAGTTACATCCCGCAAAAAGTGGATCTGACTTTCCACGTTAGATAAATCACTGAAGTTGTATATCTAGCTTCTTAATTTGCTTTTAAATCCATTATGTGTATAGGAATCAATATATTTAATATTTTTTTAATTAGTTTCACTGATTTAAAGCATGCAAACTAAAGATCAAGGTCAAGTTGTAAACCTTGGATCTAAGAGATAACATTGTAATGCGTGATTCTAAGATAGGTCAAATACTTGTATAAATAGATGCTCAATCTATTGTAAACAGTTTTTTTTTTATGAAGATTATATCCATGGAGAGAATATAGAGACCAGATAAGAGATTTCATGCACTGGGATAGAAAAGAATCAAATCAGTTTCAAGAACAAGAAAATAGGCTACCGATGAGCAGAGAAAGGTATTAATCAGTCACTTAAGGTGATATTATTATTATGAGAGATTTAATGGATCTGTAATAAGAAATTGTAGATTGCATATAGTCAGGTCAATCATATGTACTCATTCTAACAAGTTTAGTACACTTATGAAATCCTTTCAAGAAAGGTGGACTTAATAGTCCTATTGTAAATCTCTTAACCGAGTGCACACTTAAATCAGTGTTGCTAAAGCTCTTAACAAAGTAGATCTTAATAGATCTCCACTTTAATACTCCTAACAGGTTAGATCATCAGAAGTGATAAATTGTAAGCCTTTACCAGCTTCCTTCCATTCTGCAGATAATGAATTTTTGTGGGTGTCATCCCCACCGCAGTTTTTACTACCTAACAAGAGTTTTCTGTGATATCATATCTTGTGTTATTGTGTTTATTACTTTCATGAATGTTTCTATGAATGTTGCAAACTATTAAAGATGATGAATTAATACTACATGCATAAGAAAGAACAATATTAATGGTCGGTAATGCAGTAATGAATGATTACTAATGATGAATGGTGAAAAGAGTTAAAAGTTTTAGAGGTACTGATTCACCCCTCCGCTCTCAGTACTACTTCCCATTAATCCCAACAGAGATTTTAGAAATATATTTTGATGTTACACAGTCATTAGTAGGGATAATTTGAATCACATCATCATCTTCTTAAAATTTTAGGAAGCATTTTCTGTGTGACATCATTACTTGAGAAACAGAGTGTATCTCTTCTTCCTCGTCTCCCAAATCTGGCCAAATAGGAGTACTCAAATCTGGTTGTGGTTTAGTGGGAGAATATTATCCTAAATTATTGATTGCTTGGCCATTTGAGATTGTCATGTTACCTAATATTCAACTAATATTAGCATCAGTTATGGCTAACCAAGGTCGTTTAAGAATAACTGGATAACCAAAAATTTTTACCTTAGGTGATAATATCAGGAAGTCAACAAGATATTCCCAGGAATCCAATGTAACTACTATATCTTCTATTATGCCATCTAGGGTGATAGTGGAACTATCTACAATTTGCAAGAATGTTGGAGTGGTCCTTAATCCATCTATACTAAACCTATGGATGGTATCCTTAGTCATAAAATTTATAGCTACTCCCAAATCTACTAGAGAATTCTTCACAAAATGGTCATTAATTATAATATCAACAACTGGGCTTCCAGGGTCAGAGTACTTTGGAATGACTATCTTTCCCAACATAATATCTGCAAGTAGACCTATAACATGTAATTTTTGGGGATCCTTTTTCTTTCCTCTAGTCTTTTTGAGGCAGGCTTCTTTAATGGCTTTCCCATAAAGAGGAACATCTTTAATAGCCTGAAATAGTCTAATCTAGATATGCATATTTTTCAATTTTTCAAGGATATCAAATGGTGTTTCTTCCCAAGGTATAGGTTTTTCCGTACTAAGCCTTTGAGGAAAAGGAGGATTAACTAAGGTGTTAACATTAGTTTGACTTGATATATTAGTTGGTTGGATATTATTTTGCAAAGCATTTTTTGGAAGTGGTGCTAATGTTGCAGGAAGGTCAGAAACTTCTATTATAACATGAGGTTATGGTGCAGGCAGGGTAGTACCAGATCTCAAGTGAATATCAGTTATTTCTAATGCATAGGCAAGGTAGTGTTGAGCATCAGTAGCATACATTGGTTGTTTTTCTTTCATGTTGTTAGGATTGGGTTGTGGCTGAGCAGGTAATTGTGTTGGCCTTGGAGTAGGACTTTTGGTTGCAGGAGGTGGCATTATTCTAGGTTGAGATACTGGGGGTGGTAAGAGTTGATAACCAAGATTTTTAGTAGGCCATTGTTGAGGTCCTCTCTACTAGTTATATGGTTTCCAATTCCCCTATGGTGGCTTCCAATTATTTTGAGGTTGTGGTCATTGGGTTTGTTGTGAGTTAAACTATTGGTTTTGCTGAGTATTAGGCCAGGCATTGTTCCAAGAAGGTTGGGAGTACTGAGAAGGATTTTGAAAATTTTGGTTCTTCCATTGGTTATTATAAGGATTATAAAATTTAAAAGGGTCTTGAGCCATACCTTGTCGTGAGGCCCATGGACGACATTGAGCAACAAAGAATACTTGCCTGTCCTCTCCTTCTATTTTCATGTACTCAGTAGGAAGGTGTTGGTTCTCCAAATTTGCCACCAGTTTGCACCCATAATATTTCTTTTTCTTGTGAGAATGAGGGCAGTATTCAGCTAGTTGTGCCTCGACATCTGCATGCTTCTTTTTGGAATCATTTTATCCAGGTGTGTAGCAACATCATTAGTAATATCTTCCTTGAAATCTAACAGAAGGTTTGAGATTTCCATCTTAGAAATGCCCAAGCTATTCCCCTTAGCAAGTGTAGATCAAAATACTTTTCCCTTCTTTATGTTTGATCTTGAATATTTGAGGCAGATTTTCTAAAGATCATCCCAAGAAGATTGAGATATATATCCTCCATCCATAAGGTCTAATTCTTCAAGGCAGTTGTCATTTACTCTCCTCAAGAAAATGAGTTTTTTTGAATCCTCCTCTAGCACATGTTGTGGATTCTTCTACAAGTTGTACAAGAAGCATGAAATGTAATCTTCCATTGTTTCATATTCCTTCTGTGACATTCAAAAAATGTCATCTCCTCTCAATTCACCCCCTTTACAATACTCTTTATATTTTTGCCGAAATAGGGTCTGCATCTCATTCCAACTGGTTGCTACATTAGTCCCTAATCCCATAAACCATCTTAGATTTGAATCCTTCAATGTTTCTAGAAACAACTTGAGTTTGTGTCCATCAGTTTTGTAGTCAAAGCTTTGACAAATAATGTCAAACTCAAACAAAAAGGTATCAGGGTCTTCATTTATTAGGCCATAGAACTTTGGAAGTGTAGCAATGGGTATGCTTTTGAGCTTAGCATTATTGATAAGGCTAGGAGTAGGAAATGGAAAGGTAGGTTGTGCCATTACTAGAGGTATTTAGAAATGATTTTTCTTCTGGGAAGTAACATTAGCCAAAGGATTATGAACAACAGATGCACTTGGGGAGGAATTGTCAAGAAAACTGGCCAAAATTTTAGCAAAAGGTTGAAGGTCAACTGGATCAAAAGGGTCTTCTTCAGATGAAGATGTTGCAGGAAATTTAGGACTTGTGTCAACAAAAGGTAATTTAACTTCTTCAAATTCTTCGTTTAGATTAAAAAATTATCTTGGAAGGAATGTGCCATGGACATCTCATCTGCTTCCTCTTTGATGAATGAAATTAATTATGTAAACTTGTGAAGCAAGTTCAGGAATGCAAACTACTATCTAGAAAATAGGAAACTATTTAAAAATGAAAAATGACTCAATAAGGTCCTCAACTTGACACCGTCCCCAGCAATGGTGCCAAAAATGAACAGCCCCACAATAGGTAATAATAATCATGCCAAAGATTCTCCTAGAAATAGTGTATTCAAACTAAGTATTATTTTCCCTATTATGAAGTTCATTTGAATTGTCAACCCATGGACCTATACTTGAAATGGGACCGCACGATTTGTGCACTAAGTCTCTCATAGAGTCATGTTACTTAAGTTGTAGGAAGGAAAATACATGAAAGGAACTTACACTATTGCTGCAGGAAAGTAAACAAATACAAATACTTAATGAAATTGATGCTTACAACTATAAGTTCAACTTTAACCTATTCTATCAACCCAAAGTATTCACTATGATTATCCTTGCAGGTGCTGCAGGAACATACACAAGTTATAATGTTGTAGTAGGAAACGGTAAATTCTACTTGAAATATTGTAAATGCTTAAACAACTTAACCTAGTCTACTCTAATCCACCTTCCAAGTGTGCTCCCTTGGTCAGCTTCTACTAACTACTAACATATAATATAACTCAAATCACTCCTTCATTATATTTACATAAAAACTGATTACATCATAGTAAAATGATACACAAAACTAAAAGAGTAACTTTTCTTTCAATTGAAACAATGGTACAATAATCCAACTAACTATAATATAACAATCATATCCCTTATATAGAGGATTGATATTTATTAAACATAAAGATAAGGTCTGACTGATTCATGTCATGAAGAAAGGAGAATGCAACATCCCATGACAAAAAATTTATAAAGACTAGATAACTACTTCAATAGAGTATTGACCACAGAGAAAATATAGCATAATTGTGTTCCTATATTCCCTGAAATGATAGTTCCTTCAATTCATCAGGAATGTTCTGCAGTGTTATAATGTTTCTCCTCATCATAGCTGGGACTTCATCATTTCCTCATCATTGCTATCGATCCACTCTCAAGCAGCTCCCCTTTCCTGGAAGGTTAGTAGCACATGCATATATATTCAAGTTTACAACTATTCAACTTAATCCAAATTTTAGGACATACATTCAAACAATTATATGAAATATTGTGGCATATATATTATATTTAGCAAAGTATGTCACTAATATATACCCAAAGGTTTTGTGGATCTGACTGTACTTATAGCATGTTCATAAGTTCAAGTACTTAAAAGTTTCACAAGTATTTTGGAAATGTCTTAAAATAAAGCATAAAATAAAGACAAATTATTGCCCCATCACTTTCTCTCAGGATCTGCTAAAAAAATTAAGTTTTTTTTTTCTTGCAACACTGCCAAATGATTTCAAAATTCACTTTTATAATTACAGACCTTCATACTAGATTTTCTCGCCAAAAATTAAATCGCTAATGCAACTCAGTTATACTACACACATCAATCAATCAGTCAATAACTATAATTATTATCTATGCATATATCACACTTGATACAAGCTAGATGCAATTGATATTGCCTCAGAGTAGGGGAAGTTACTAATATAGCAATTTAATACTCCCCCTAAGCCAATGCATTTGGCCTAGTTACCGAAAGAGCTATTATTGGGATCTGGTACCACGGGGATCTCTTCACCAATAGTTTATTTCTTCTTCCATGTCATATTAGTCTTCTAAGATTCACTTGAAATAGAAACATTATTCCTTTCTGCAACATTTACCAAAGCATCACTGGATCTGCGTGTGTTAGCATAATGACCAATTTGACCACATTTGAAACAATTAACATTCCTACATCCTGATCTCACTAACTAAATTCTAGATCTGCATCGATTAGCCTTGTGACCATAGTTATGAAAAACATATAAACTCCCATGAAATATATTGTTCATTCCACTCTTCTTATCTGATTTAAAATATTGACTTCTTCATTGACTTGTTTTATGACTAATCTTATGACAACTAAAAAATTGAATCGTTTGATCTTTCCTCATCTTACAAATAACTATGTTATGAAAAAAAAAATTGCAAATGTCACAATAACCATTGAAAGATAAGTACCTTTCAGAATTTGGTTGCCTTATTGGAGGCCTTCTTGTAGAAGTATTTTGAGTCTTTATCTTTCCAATTGAATCAGACATTTCTTCAACTTCAACTACCTTTTATTTTCCTTTTTCCTTTAGATATGAACATTCATCGATAAACCTAATCCTTCTTTATCTTAATGACTCTTTTGTAGGGATAATAACTGATCCAAAATAGTACTTATCTCACAAATCTTTTCTTCAATTCTTAGCTTCTCATTTTCCTCTGACTTCGTCGTGATTATATTCTTTAGATTCTCTTCAAATTTATTCCATTTTTGTATAGATCCAATCCTGCACACTCAAACGCAGGTTAGTAGCACTGATTTACAATGGGGGGAAGCAATCAAAACTACTAAGAATGAATCTATGGACAATAAAATAACAAGAAAAATAGAGGAAAAAAATGAATGCAAACCATAATTCTTGAAGCTTCTATTGCTTCTCTCTACTCCTTCTGAAACACTGGATGAATGGTGCTCAGTATTGGTGTTGGCAACATCTATTACTTGGGAGTGTTGAGAAAATGATATTAATGTGATATTAATTTCACTTGATGTCTCATACAAGAATCATGCAGAGTAATTGTGCACAAAGCTTGAAATCCTGGATCCTTCAAATGGTTGAGAAGGGTTGATTATATAGAATAGGGAAAATGATTTGGACGGATGAGATCGGTCCTAGAATTTGAAGGATGAATGGTTGAGATCAAAAGGAATTGGAGAAGAAATCAATAAACTCCACCTCTTTAACTGAAGAAAAGAGGGGATAGTTTAGTTAATTGAAAAGATTATTATGAGTTACCTTTTAGAACTGAAGAGAAGGTTTGGAGTCACCTCTTGGAACTGAAGAGTTGAATTGGAGTTACCTAGAACTGAAGAGTTGATTTGGAGTTACCTCTTGGAACTAAAGAGTTCAATTAGAGTTACCTATTGGAACTGAAGAGTTGATTTATTTGAGTATTTATTTAATTTTAAATATTAAAATACTCAAACATGAAATAATTTATTTCTACTTTGATTTAAAATTGAATATTTCATTTTAAACTTGAGGAAATTAAATTTAATTGATTAATAAAGATTAATTAATTAGGGTCTATTAATTAAATAAAATTATTTATATATTTTATTTGGGGGAAATGATTGAATGATTAGATGAATTGATTTAGATGAAATAAGATGATTAATTAATGATTAAAAACCAATTTATTAATAGAGAAAAAGTAGCAATTAAATGTAAGGTCGCAAGTTTGTCCATTTTAGGGTGTTTACATTTTCCCTCTTTGATACATTATGGCTTGTCGCATTGTGTCAAAAAATCTTTTTTTTTTATCCCACCTCAGCTTGCCTCAGCATTAGCAGGTGGATTTATGCCCCCTCAACAAATTAAGCATAAAAAAAGCGTCAAATGAGCATTAATTTGTTGATAATGTTGAATCACTATATGACGATGATGAATGCATTCCTATGTTAGTTATGATGTTATTGATGATGGATGCATAACTTATATGATCTAATATGCATATGTTCTAGATTTTCTTTTCTTATGCAATAAATGAATGCAAACCTAATATGAACAATGTGTCTAATTACATGCATGTGTTAGCTAGAAGAAAGTTTTTCAGTTTAGTTATGGAAAAGAAAGATTGATGAAACTAAGTCGATGTCATACATTCCAATTTTATTCATCATTGCACCTTATTATAAAAAGGAAGACAGTCAAATGCACCCAGATATTGACCATCTAGATACCTCTTTGATCTTTGATAACCAAAAGTAAATAAATAAAATAAAAGAGAACCAAATGCACCTAGTTATTGACCATATGGACACTGCTATGATATCTAATAACAACAAGAAGATAAAAAATAAGGATTGTTCAATTCATTTCTAGGGGTTAGCTCAAATTGTGGAACTCTGTGGCTACTAGATGCATGGCAACTCCTACCACATTTATCCTGAATCATCATTGCCCTAGAATCGAACTGAAATACTCCACAAACATCAAACAAAGAAAACAAGATTATGATCTATCATAGCCGCTCATATCACTCAGTGGTATCCTTGAGGAGCATAAGATCATAATCACAAAAGATAAATTGACAATAGACTGACATGACTGGCCTAGTCAACAATTTATTGTTCCTTGATTGGTTTGGTTTTGATGTTTGATTATGGATGTGTCTAGTTTCAGTAATGGATGACTCATATAAGACTGATCTGTTTGGTTTTGAATATATATGTTAATTTCTAAGACAATTGATAGTTTGGTTGATGATTGACTGAATCATTCGATTGATGATAGATTGAATTGTTGATAAAGTTGAGTCATATGAGTCCATTATCAAATTGTGAAGCTCATAGTTTTGACATTTGATTGATTTTTGGATCGACATTCACTTGTTAATGACAGAGATGATTTATTGCTAACAATTTGCAACATTTGATTTTTTTATGATTGATTTCTTCAGGACATTTTTCCCTTTTTAGGATTTTTATGACTTTTAAAGTTTTAGATTTTTTTCAAGACTTTTAAAGATTTTTAGATTTTTTTAGGAATTTTAGAAATGCCCCTAGTATGGTAAACCAATACAAGCCATGGATAAGCATGATGTCTCAAAGGGGATTGCACTTTTCTAATAAGCTTGAAAACTCAATCTTGCATGCAGAGAGTACAAACTTTAATCTTTTGGAGTTCATTGGTGGTGAAGCTGGACCTTAACACTTGGCGCCTATTTACCAGGTTTTCACCAAGGTACCTACCCAATAGTGCATGTTTATCAAGTTTTCACTAAGAGAGCAATTTTTTTTTGCTTTACTTTCTTTTTCTTTTTTTAATTTATTTTGTTGTTGCCAAGGCATCTATTTTCTAGGTTTTCACCTAGGTAACTTTTTGTATTTTTTGATTTTTTTATATTTTTCAGGATCTTTAGATATGCTCTTTTGACCTTGAGACCTTAGGCATAGAACCTTTTGAGGTTCATGTTGCTGATATAACCAAGGATTTGATCTCCTTATTGAGTTTCTAGTTGATATGCCTTACTATTGCATGATGTTATGATGAGGTATGTTCCTAGACAATTAGGCTCTAACTTTCCTTGTTTAACTCTTTCTGTTTTATTCTTTTGATTTTCCATGAGGATCAGATCTCCTACCTCAAAGGTACATGGCCAAAAATTATTGTGATAGTTTCTTCTAAGGTGATTCTGATAGCCCTGTAAGTGATTTAGTGCATTTTAGCGTCTCTCATCTAACAATTCTATTTTATTGAGTCTAGCAACTATGTAGTCTTCATCTGATATGATATTATGAGGGATAGAATCTCAAATTTTAGGGATAGGACCACCTATGATCCATATACCAAGGAGAAGGGATTTTTTTTTGTAGGTGTTCTCACACTTGTTCTGTATGCCCATAATGTGGGACTAAGCTGCAAATTCTAGTCTCAACCAGACTCATTGACCATTTTCTTCAAGACCTTCAAGTTTGTTTTGCTAGTGGCTTCAGCTTATCCATTCCCTTGGGGATAGTAGAATGAAGATAAACCTTTTTTTATTTGGAACTTCTCAAAGAGATTGTCAACATCTTGGTTTTGAAAAGGTGTACTGTAATCAATGAGTATGGTTTGAGGGATCCCAAATCGATAAATAATGTTATTGAGTATAAACATGGAAATTTGTTTACCAATGATCTATGTAAGAGGAATTGCTTCCACCCATTTGGTAAAATATTTTATTGTTATAATTATGTATTTATGACCATTAGAGGATTTTGGTGTAAACTTTCCCACTAAGTCAAATCCCCATTTTGAAAAAGGCCACGGTGAAGTGATGGGGTGGAGGTCTTAAGTTGGTGCATGAATAAGATCTTTGTGTATCTGACATTATCAGTACCTTTGTACATTTTTTTAGCATATGTCTCTACAGTTGGCCAATAGTATCCCATCTTGATGATATTCTTTGCTAAACTATTTCCACCTGCGTGGGCCCCACAAATTCCTTCATCTACCTTGTATAAGGCTCTCTAGGATTCTGTGGAAGTGAGACATCTTAAAAGAGTTCCATCTAGACTTGTTTAATACAAAGTATTAGCGAGAAGGGTGTACCTGGAGGCTTGTCAGATAAGGGACTTATTTTGGTTTCTAGATAGGTCGGGTGGTAGGGTATTGTCTTGTAGGTAAGTATATACATAATGGTACTATGGGGACTCAGGACCAACAAGGAAACACACTGACTCTATTATTAGAGCCTTATATATTGGTATCATCAATTGTTTTACCAAAAATTGGAATTTGGTTTCATTACCTAGCATGTCGAACAAAGATGCTATAGTATCCATCGCATCTGCTACTTTGTTCTGAACCATTGGAACTTGTTCAAATACAATGTAATGAAAAGAAGCCCAAAGTTTTTCTATCAATTCTCTATATGAGACCATTTTAATGTTTGGTCATGTAATCATTGTTGACTTGACTGATAACCAACTGGGAATCACCATAAACTCTCAGGTTCTTTATTCTCCATTGTATAGTTATTTTCAATCTGATGACTAGAGCTTCATACTTAGCTATGTTATTTGTACATGGAAAATTGAGTCGAAAAGACCTAGGAATAACATCATTTTGCAGAGTGATGAGAATTATTACTGCTCTTACACCATGGTTTGTATATGATCCATCAAAGAATAATTGCTAGAATTCTATTTCCAGTTGTACTGTAAGGATAGATTCATCTGGAAAGTCAAATACTATAGGTTGATAATCTGGAGTTGGTGCATCTTC
Source organism: Thuja plicata (assembly GCA_018584345.1). Classification (NCBI taxonomy): domain Eukaryota; kingdom Viridiplantae; phylum Streptophyta; class Pinopsida; order Cupressales; family Cupressaceae; genus Thuja; species Thuja plicata. The sequence goes on along the minus strand of MU226400.1, from coordinate 9,658,129 downwards.
CAATTGATCCACAATGACTTTCCCTTTAATAGCCTTTCTATCCATGTATTCTATGTCAAAATCACTTAAGACCATGACCTATTTGGTGAGTCATCTTGTTAGTGTTGCTTTACTCAACAAGTATTTCAATGGATTGATGTGTGCTATGAGATTTGTTTGATGACTCAACACATAATGTCTTAACTTTTGAGAAGCAAAGATAACTACAAGACATGACTTTTCTATTCCTAAATAATTTAGTTCATAGCCCACCAATGTTTTGTTGATGTAGTAGATGGATCTTTCCTTTTCGTGATCATCATGTTGTGCCAAAATAACACCTCATGTTGATTCTATTGTTGATGTATATAATAGGAGTGGCCTACCTAGAATTGGTGGAACCAATAGCAAGAACTTGAGTAGATAATCTTTGAAATTTTGAAGATCTTGTTTGCATTATTTTCTCCATACAAAGACTATATCTTTTTGTAGTAGGTGCTAGAATGGATGACACTTATCTACCAGTTGGGCGATGAATCTCCTCATAGATTTCAATCTTCCTTGTAGACCTTATAGTTCTCTCAGATTTGTAGGTGGTCACATGTCAAGAATGGCCTTAACTTTTTTTGGATCTACTTCAATTCCTTTGTGCGATACAATGAATCCAAGGAGATTTCCAACAGTAACTTTGAATGGACGCTTCTTTGGGTTGATTCATACATTGTATTCTTTCATTCTATCAAATATCAGACCCAAAACTTGTAGGTGAGTTTCCCTGAGTGTTGACTTAGCTAGTATGTCATCGGCATAATCTTCCATTATTTTGTGAATCAGATTATGAATGATTGTTTTCATTTCTTCTTGATAGTTGGAACTTGCATTCTTGAGGCCAAATGACATCACATTCCATAAATAAGTTCCCCGTGCACATGCCAATTTTGTCTGGTGCAATATTTATTTGGTTATATCCTGAGAAACCGTCCATGAGTGACCATATTTGATGTCTTGTTGTTAAATCAACTATCATGTCAATATTTGGTAGAGGAAAATAATCTTTAGGACAAGCCTTGTTCAAGTCTCTGAAATATTTGCATATACGGATCTAACCATTATGTTTTGTAAATGGCATCAGATTTGATATCCAATCTACATATGGAATGGGTCTTATGAATCCTACATCTAAGAGTTTCTTCAGTTCTGCTTTGACAAGTAAAGAAATGTGTGGATGCATTTTTCTTAATCTTTGTTTAATTGGCTTTGCATTTGGAAAAAGTGGTAGATGATGTAGTACAAGCTTTGGATCCAAACCTAGCATGTCTACGTAAGACCAAATGAAGTTGATTTGTCTTTCTTTGAAGACACTAATGAACTATTATCTTTCCTCAAGTGTAAGTGATTTAGCCAAATAGAAATTTTTAGGGTTCTTTTCATCCCCTAGATTGACTTCCTCTATTTCTTCTACTAGAAATGTTGATTGTTCTTCTTTTAAGGGGAGGAGTGTTGGAGATTTTCCTTTGAGCCAGTGGTTGACTATATGTTTGTCATTGATGACAACATATAATATGCAGCAGTGTCTTGTATGTAATCCTCAGTATGGATATGTTGAAGCCTTACAGGTTTATTTTCATGTTGTAGACATATTCATTATGCTATGTTCATAGATGCAGATTTAGTTGTGTAGTTAGAGTTGAGTTATGACGATCTATTTGCCAGTTATAGTTTCAGGAGATTTTTTATTAAGAGTCGAAACTATTTATATTGTTTCTTTAGTTGTGCCTATCATTTGGATATGTGTGTTTGGATTCATGTTTAATTATGAGTTCAACATGTTTGGTTAAGAGTGCTTAACATCTTTTAGCTAGAGAGTGAAGTTTGAGTTCAATTGGTGGAGCAGACTGTGTGAAGCGACGCATCTGCTCATCTTGAGTTGTGTAGTTCTATTTGTGTTCGTGCTTAGTTTGGCCGATGAAAAATTTGTTGAAGAGTTTCCTACAAGCTAACTTGATCATATCTTTGGAGGAGGATACTTATAGCAGATCATTTGTGATCGACAAGGGAGAGAATGTGAAAAATTAACAGAGAAGAATGTTTGATGTATTGGGCCAGTAAAGCTATATCATTCATCAGTTGAAGATCTATGTGAAGAAGCAGAGAGTGTATACAATTCACTAACACTAATCAAGACAGCAGGTCTAATTCTCAGCTCAATATCAGATATAGTGTATGTATATTGTGCAGAAGGTTGCAGCCTTCATCATTTGAGCAATGTGCTCACAGACAGTGTGTCCTCGCCTCTAATAGGGTTATTTGTAAAAGACTCCTAAAAAGGTCTGACCTTTGACCAGGTAACTATACTTAATGTTGGCAAGTTGAATTCCTAAGGAAGCATGAATTATTTTGTGCTGTCAATCATGGCAACAAAGTCATACTTAACTTCTGTCATGAAAGGAAAATGACTAAGTGTGAAAACAGGGTAGACAGACACATACAGAGATCAGTACATCAACGCACATGTTAGAGATCACACTAGAGCATGCGTTCTTAGGTATATACTTTATGGTGTATATACATGCTAGATCCAGACATGCAGAGTATGAAACATCAGTACAGAAAAGTTACAGGCAGATTAGTAGACCTGTAGTCCAGGAAACAGAGCATCGAAGCCGACTACAGTTTTGATCAGCGTGAATGATTTTTTAATGTAATGGCTAAGAACCTTTAGTTATAAGTTTTTATTAATGATATTACTTTTTTAGTAAACATGCTTAGGCCGACTTGTTTGAAAGCATTGTATATTTTGGTTTAAAGGCCAACTAGAGTCTTATTTTGGGTCGCGCCTATTCAATTATAAACATATAAGTATGTAATGTAATGTTATGTTACAAACGTTGATTATTATGTAAGAGGAAGATACAGATGAGCAGTATAAAGAAGTCAGTAGATGATATATCTCTTTAAAGGAGTAAGAGCATCCATGCAGACATGGAACTGATCAGACAGTAGTGTCATTACAACAGTTCATTTTTGATATAGTGCATATCAACATTCAGAGGGTTGTAGCCTTCATCTTATTAGGTAGTGAGCCTAGGAAGTGAGTCATATACCTTTAACAGATTTTTTTAAAAGACTCCTAACAAGGTCAGACCTTTAACCAGGTCATTGTACTTAATTTGTAAAGACTGCTCCTAACAGGGCAAAGGAACTTTAACAGGTTCATTATACCTAGTACAATATTTGTGGGTACTAATCCCCACCAGAGTTTTCCTCTGATCAAGGTTCTCCATAATCATATCATGTGGTATGTGTTCTCCTATTATGCTTCTTTAGATATACATTTGATATATGTTTAATTGGCTAAAATATAATTAATAGATAAACATTGATTCACCCCCCCTCTCAGTGTTTCTAACAATTGGTATCAGAGCTCTGGTCCTCTGAAAGAAAATTTAACCACTTGAGGAGATCATGGACTCAGCTGAAGAAAAATATTTGAAAAAGAATCTTGAAGCAGATCTTAAAGATCTTGATAGATCTAAGAAGGAAAATGAAGAACTAAGATTGAAAAATGATGGCTCTCAAATACTTATTAAAAGGCTAAGAAAAGATCTAAAAGATTGTTCTACAAGTGATCTAGGACAAATGGTCAAAAATCTTA
>MU226400.1:9620990-9649757 GCA_018584345.1 Thuja plicata | reverse complement strand
GAGTAACTTAGCCACATTCCTTTGTTGCCATAAATGAAAAAGGGGGAGATTGTTGGCAAGTTGACTTCCTGAGGAAGCATGACTTATTTTGTGTTGTCAATCATGGCAACAAAGTCATACTTAAGTTATGTCATGAAAGGAAAATGACTAAGTGTGAAAACAGGGCAGATAGACACATACAAAGATCAATACATCAGTGCACATGTTAGAGATCACACCAGAGCATGTGTTCTTAGGGATATACTATATGGTGTATATAAATGCTAGATCCAGATGCGTAGAGTATGGAACATCAGTACAGAAAAGTTATAGGTAGATTAGTAGACCTGCAGTCCAGGAAATAGAGCATGGAAGTTGACTACAGTTTTGATCAACGTGAATGATTTTGTAATGTAATGGCTAAGCACCTTTAGTTATAAGTTTGTATTAATTTAATTAATGTTGTAGTAAAAACACTTAGGCCAAATTGTTCGGAAGCATTTTATATTTTGGTTTAAAGGTCGATTAGAGTCTTGTTTTGGGTTGGGCCTATTCAATTGTAAACATATAAGTATGTAATGTAATGTTATGTTACAAGCGTCGATTATTATGTAAGAGGAAGATACAGATGAGTAGTATAATGAAGTCAGTAGATGATATAGCTCTTTAAAGGAGTAAGAGAATCCATGCATACACGGAACTAATCAGACAACAGTGTCATTACATCAGTTCATTTTTTATATAGTGCATATCAACATTCAGAGGGTTGTAGCCTTCATCTTATTTGGTAGTGAGCCATATACCTTTAATAGGGTTTTGTAAAAGACTCCTAACAGGGTCAGACCTTTAACTAGATCATTGTACTTAATTTGTAAAGACTACTCCTAACAGGGCAAAGGAACTTTAACAGGTTCATTATACCTAGTACAATATTTGTGGGTACTAATCCCCACCGGAGTTTTCCTCTGATCAATGTTCTCTGTAATCATATCATGTGTTATGTGTTCTTGTGTTATGTTTCTTTAGATACACATTTGATATATGTTTAATTGGCTAAAATATAATTAATAGATAAACACTGATTCACCCCCCCCCCCCTCTTAGTGTTTCTAACACTTAATGCTTTGTAAATATCATATCCTAACAGGGTTGTAGGATCTTCTAACAAGGATCATTATACACTAGTGCAGTTCTTTGTAGGTGCTTATTCCCACTGGGGTTTTTACCTATTTTGGGTTTCCTTGTAACCAAAATTGTGGTGTTATAATCTGTGTTATCTTGTTGTGTTCATGCTTAATGTTATTCTATACTTAATTGGATAAAGAATTGAATATTGTAGATAACTGATTCACCCCCCCCCCTCTTAGTTATCTCTTGGGAATATTCCTAAAAAGGAGTTCCAGCTTTTCATCCTCTGGCACCTCTGAAAGGTTTTCACCAGAAGATACATCCTTTATCTTTTCTTTTTTATGGTCAGAAAGCACCTTTCAATTTTCAATTAATGACTATTCATTTTTGTTCTTGTTTTTTATTTTGCAACTAGAAAGAGGGGCCTCCTTCCCATAGTATGTTTATCTATCTAAGTTGAAGGAGAATCCTTCCTTCTAATCTCCAAATGGTATTCCTTCACGAAGCCCCATGAAATCTGCAATGGCTTCATCATTGTCAAAAATATCCATGTTAGTTATCTGTGTTGGTCCCAATCTATTAACTCGGGGTAGACTAGACAAAGGTCTCTATGGGAGGATGACTTAGTTTGGGTGAACAAAACCACAGTAATAGTTCCAAAAAACTTGGAATTGGAAGTAGACACACCACCTGAGGAATTTACATCAACATGCTTATCGATACAGGGTTGATCTTCTAGGTTCATTTTATCAAACATTTCATTAGGGTGTATGGTACAAGTGGATCAAGGGGAATAGTCAGGGATGGGAAAATTAGAGTTATGGAGGGTACCACTCATACTTGTGGGAATCACTCATGCTATAATTCTCATCAGATTTGTCACTTTCCTCATCATCCCAGATAGTCTCATTAAATTTTACTTGGGAATTTGAAGGTTCCACTTCTAGTGGCAATAATTGCTGGAGTATAGTGTTGATTAGGTCATGTTCTAGATTTTTCCTCCAGTTTAATTATGGAATCTGTTGTTGGTCTACTAGTATATCTTGGATGGTTGTATTGGTTCTATTTTGACCATATCCTAGTCCTCTTTTGTTTCTTTAGGTTGGCTCTAAATACAATTCCATCAATCCTTGTTGTCTTTCCCACAGACCAGTCTTACCATCATATATATATTTTTGTAGCATTATATAGCCAGCTCCATATTGTGACAAAGGTATTTGTGCTTAAGGCGTCTCTTGAGGATCTTGATATAACCAATTGTTGATGTCTGGACCAAATGGGTTTTCTTTAGCTATGTCTCCCTATTTGACAAATGTGGTTGGTGGACACTTGAATAACACTGGTTCTGGAGTTTCATTTATTTCCACTATTCTAGGCATTCCATATGATCTAGGAGATTGAAGCATGTTGGTGATGGTAAAGGCTTCCTCATATCTATATTCACCACACCCTTTGTCTTTGATTGATATCTTACCTACCTTTCTTGGAATTTCCTTAGGAATGGAATGAGAAGTTGAAGAGATACTTACTTCCTGATTTGAATGTACCTGATTATTTGTACTGCCTCTAATAGTTTTGCAATATTGGAAGGTGTTGGGACCTCCATCAATGATGATCTCTGTTCCTTTGTATGGGAATTTGATGCACTCATGATAAGTTGAAGGGACAACCTACATTTCATGTATCCATGGCCTTCCAAACAACATGTTGTATCCTAATTCAAGGTCTAGGATTTGAAATGGAGTGCTCTTTATGACTGGCCCTATCTTGACTGGTAAGATGAGGATACCTTTTGATGACCTTTCTTCCTTTTCATACACCTTGATATTGATCCTCCTGGTGACATCAATGCTAGATTCTGAGTAGCCCAAGGTTTTTATCAGTTTAAGAGTACATATGTTTAACCCAGCCTCGCCATCAATGAGGACTCTTTGTATTGTATGTTTATGCACTTGGATAAACAGATGCAGGGAATCATTGTCCAAAGGCTTGTGTGGTGGTACATCATGGTTTGTAAACATGGAATGTTTAGTGGAAGAAATATAGTTGACCATGGTTTGGAAATTCTCTCAAGTTATGTCCCATGGGACTGCTTCATTTTGAAGGGCTTGGTCCAGAGCTTGCTTATGTTGGGGGGTATGCATAATAGTTCAAACATGGAGATTTGGGCAGGTGTGTGCTTTAGCTGATCCACCAAACTAGATTGTGGATTGGAAGTTTTTGTGAGATTATTTGGGGTAGCTGAGGTGGAATTCATTCCTTGAAAAACAACCTTGGAACGTCATGTTGTGGCAGTGCATTTGGCATTGGTATCTCTAATCATAATCATAGAAACTTAGTTTTCTAAAGGATCTATGCAATTTATGGTATTATCAGAGTTTGCATAGGTATAGTTCACTTTCTTTGACTGTCCAACAGATGCGGAAGCTTTCTCTTTATTATGGTCATGAAACATATCATTGAAGATAGTGTGATCTGTTGTACCCTTGGACTGGGTATTTCTGACATCAATTATCCCTTGGTCAATTAGATCTTGTAAATCATTTTTCAATTGGTAGCAATTTCATGTCTTGTGTCCTTTGACCTGATGATACTCACAAAAGTCATTATCATTCCACCACTTGGGTTTCACAGCACCATGTTTGTACTCTCTGATTTTTTTTAGAGTGATATTATTGGTTTGAATCAACATTTTCAGTGATGATTCTATCGACTCTCCTAATGGTGTGTACTCACATTTAGGAAAAGGAAACCTTTTTGCATGTTGTGTGTTGGGTTGGTTGTGGGACACAGTTTTTGCTTGAGTAGTTGGCATTTGAATCTGAGTATTCATTTTCAGAGTGTGCACCATGGGTTTTTGATTTGTCATAGGTTCTCCTTGTAATGAAACCTTGGGTTGAGCATAATTGATTGCTTTGACGTCAATGACACCATCATTGGTGACATTCTTGTTTTTATTCCACCATTTGGCCTTATCTATTTCATTCTTGTTTGTGTTTTTTTGGTAGTATCTACAAGGATTTCTCTCTTGACCAAGTTTTTCTCACGGTGAACTTCTCATTCTATAAGTTGTTTGAAATTTGGAGCGAGCTGGAGCTCTGTCGTGAATGACATGTATGGGCTCAGATTGTTGACAAACATAGCTATTAGGTCTTGTTCAGGAAAATCATATGTTATACTATTTGCAGTGTTTCTCCATCTTTATAAGAATTTAACAAAGGATTCACTATCTTTTTGGTTAATGTCACAAAGGTCCTTGATGTTGACCTTGCGTTCTATGTTATGATGGAAGTGACCAAGAAAATTTTCAGCCAATTATCCCCAAGATTGAATGCCATACAGTAAGTGTGAGAACCATTCCATTGCTGGTTTCAGCTAGACTTTGTGGGAATAGTCACATTTGGGGAGTTTCATCATGTGTGACTTCAATACAGCTAGCAAAGAATTCCTTGATGTGCTCCACAGGGTTGGTTTTGCCTCTGTATTTGTCAATTTTTGGTACTGTAAAGTGCGTTGTAATTGGACACATATGCAAAGAATGATAAAAGGGATACGTGTACAAATCTTGTGTTGTGTAAGACTTGGTTTGTCCCTGATTTTGTATGTCCATCATTTGCATTTGTAGATTCTACACTTTTTGTATCAACATGTCTCTTAGAGATTGAGGAACATTCCTAGTATTGAATCTTTGTGTCATGGTTGGTATAAGGCTTCACCTTTGAGTTCCTTCTATTGGGACATATGATCTCCTTTGGATTTGGTATTGATTTCCCAGCATGTGATTTTGATATTGGGGGATTTGATGAGTTCAAGGTTGATGTTGTTATCTTTGTTGGGATCCCTGTTGGAATAAAATCATAGCCTTTAGTAGATGTTTACTAAATGTTAGACCTACAAAGATTGATCTGTATAGTTGGGAAGTATTAAATCCAAAGCTCGCAGGGATAGAATTGTAGTATCTGAGTAGTTACAAATAGGTTATTTCTCATTTGGGGAATTGATGATATATCTTAAGTGCTTGATGTGAAAGACCATGAGATAGATGCTTGAGATAAAATAGTAACCATGGGTACACTTAGTTGGGAACCCATCATGTTTTGGGTGGATGATGTACTAGCTCGATTGGTTGAGCTAGTTTGGGTAGACATAGTTTTTGTTGATGTCATGGTTGTTGATGATGGAAGAGACAAGACTTGAGACACCACATGATTCATTTGATATTTATGAGTTTTTTTTTGTCTTACTAGTGGTTTTTAAGGCCATATCGTTGATACATTGAATTCAACGGGGAGCTTCACTCCCTTTTTTATCAACATAGCTAGAAATATTTTAGGGTTTCTTTCCACAACAAAATCCACCACTTGCATAGAATAAGCATCTTTCTCCATGTCTTCTAGCTATTCCTTTATGACATCTTGAAACATAGTTGGTCTACGTGAACCATGAGGAATTGTACATGCATTTTCAATGTATAGAGCGAGATCAATGTTTTTGAATGGTTCGTCCTCTTGCTCTTTTTCCCTTAGGGGAAATTGGTTAATGTAGGATTCATCTGGTTGGGTTATAGCCTTTAACCTAGTATAAGGTCCTCCATAAGGTGTGAAATACATGGTGTTATCCAGGTTTTTAACTAAAATGAGTGATATAAAGCAAACAAAAGAGATAACCTCTCGAAGAGGGTTTGAGTACCTATTTTGACAAGGGTAATTCTAAGAACAAATTTTGATTTTTCTTGATCTCAGAGATTGGTGATGTAAGATATTGATTTTTACTCTTTCCTTAGATGAGACAAAGTTGCTGATAAAGATTGATGAAGCTAAGATAATGGGCTCAAGATAGTCTAAATCTAAACTTTTTAATTATCAATTGTAAATAATAGTTGAACCAAAAAAGAGGGATGACCCTAGAAGTGTTGAGATTCACACTAATTCTTCATTATTTCCTTAGATGTGTACACTGACCTTTCACATGAAATGGGGAATCTTTTCCAAGGTTTCAGACTAATAAAATGCAAAGCTCTAACAAAGGAATCCATTTTTTCTTGATAGAAGAAAAGCACAGGTTTATAGGTTGATTGCGGTAGAATTTAGTTGATTGCGACAGAATGCAAGGTTCATTGTGGTAAACTTTCAGCGATTGTGGCAATCAAGGGATCAATTGTGGAAATAAAGGACTCGATTGCAGTAATCTTCCATCAATTGCAAAAAAGTGCGTCAATATTTAAAAGTGATTGCAGTTTGGGAATCTATCTGAGAAAATGATCTTTTGGAATAGTGATTTGATTCTAGAACAGACTTTGGTTGACACCCTAGACTTTGAACACGTTTGACTCATTTTAACAGTGTGATATGTTGGTTTTGCATTTTTAGAACTGATCACACAATCAAGCACAATAGACACAGTGTTCTAAAGATCCAAGAATAAAAAGTGTATGTTCTACAACTTGTCCAAGTATGCAAGGTTTTCATGTGGTCAAACCAGAAATAGTCAAATTAATCTATGGTCAATTGGCTTCAAGATGAAATATTATAGGCCTAATGCTTTTGATGTTTTTCAGCTCACACAACAATTGTCACGCTACTAGGACATGAAGATCCACGATGTAGGTGCCTATGTTTTTGCCTTTCCTAGATATTGTTTCCATGCTAATGAAGATCTCTTTCATCAACACAATATCCTAGAATACATGTATTGGGAATATGGGGGGGGGAATTCTACAACCCCATGCACTATAATAAGACACTTGTTTATATACTCCGTGGAAGGATTACTGATTTAACGTCATCCTTTGAGGAAGAATCTCTTTTCCCAGATAGACCTCTCTAAAAGTGTAAAGGTTGTTATTCTAAAAGATTGTGCAAGCACACCAAAGACTCAAGACACAAATTTAATGGTTTAAGCACCAAAATATCAAATCTAAACTGAGCTATCATCCATACATGCACACGATTTCAATTTTAAGCCAAAAATAAATGATGGTTGCTTGTTCAATTTTAGATGCACCAAATTCAAAGATTATTTGCCTTGTTCAATTATTAAGCACCACGTCAATTTTATGCACTAAATCAAAAGATGAGATTGTGTTGTTTGATCATACACTTTTCTTTTTAGACACCAAAAGACAAATGAATTAATTTTATATTTACCAACAATTAAGTTTTTTTTGTGCCATAAGCTATCAAGAAATACTAGTACCAAAAAATCTAAACAATCAAAACAAATAATATTTGAAATGCCTCGATTGTTAAGGTCATTAATTCTCATGGTAACTTTATATTTGGCTACAAAATGCTTGAGAAAATCAATATACTTGTTGAAGGATTCACTTTGGTCTTCAACTACGATTGCCAAGGTTGTCTTTTGTTGTGTGTAGTAATGAGTGACTCTTCTTATGGATGCTTTTCATGACCTAAACCCGGGGGTGCATCTGATTATTCTCATTGGCATTAGTCATTTATTCTTTCCTGCACATAAATTGAGAAAGAATCAGATCTGATCAAAAAAATGATGAAACAGAGCAATTGCAAAATAATTATGGCATTTGCCAAATATGATCCACAATTGCAAAACTCTTTGTCAGATGCAAAATTGTTCTGTCAAATGCAAAAAAATTCAGGCAATTGCAAAATATTATCATCAATTGCAAAATAGTGTTGGCAATTGAGAAACAATTGATGAACCTTAACTGATTAAATGTTTGAAGATGTTAAGTTGATCACCAAAATGTAGAAAGATAATGCAAGACATTAAATCAGTTAATGTATTGTATTATCATTGATGTCAACTTGATATAATCTTATTGGTTATATACAAAGTGTCAAATACTTCAGAGAATTAGAAAGATAAATATTATGCTTTTAGTATTGTATAAAAGATCAGTATTCATTAAGTGACAACAAACATCGACGGTTAGTGCACCCCGACAGACAGAGAAACCCCAAAGTAAAGTCACCTTGATTCCCAAGAAAGAAACCCGACAAGCATTACCGAAGAGAAGAATCACAAGCATTACTGATGAGATGAACTTCAAAGTGATGCCCAACGGAAAGACAACCCTGACAGACAGACAACCCCGACAGAGATGCCTGAGGAAAATTGAAGTGTTGACCGAAGCTATCAAAGAGTTAAACACCGAAAAGAACTAAAGTTCAAAAATGACAAAATGCTTAGTCGGCACGAGCTAAAGATAGAGTTAACTGGTTGTTAACATTGTTTTCATCGACAAGTTAAAGCCAGAGATAAGTGAAAGATTTAAAATTGTTTTATTACAGTTGACAAGAAGATATCTACAAGATAAAATAGGAGTAAAATCTTTAAAGAAAGATTGGCTAAAATTGCAGATCATGCCAAGAACAAGAAATTCAAGAACTTAGAAATGATGTCATCATGTCTTTAAAGAGACAATCTAATTCATTATGAATTAGTGGATTGAATAGAGAAAGAGGATGGTGGAGAGAAACTAATGAAGAACAACTTCATACAATCTTGATCAATCAAGCTGAGGAAAGAGCTAAAGATTTTTGTGGACACCAAGCAATAGAGAAACACAACATCACCAAGTAGAAAGAAGTGGAGAAAAGGTAGTAAAAAGACACATTGATCAGAAAGGTATTATGAGCTTACAATAGATCCAAAAATTTGCAAGTCTATAGTTGTATATGTGAAAAAATCATTTACTATTTCAATTTAACCTTTGGATCAGAAAGTCTCTTAACTGAGCATGACTTAACAATCCTTTTTATATTGAGATACATCCCAAGGAGTATCAAAAATTTTGGTCATGAAGATAGCATGAGATTCCAGATATCATTTGACAAACTACACAGGGTTTGGTCATAGAAGGTAGCATAGAGATGCCAGATATCAAGTGACAAATTATTCTATTTAGATCCTCTAACAAGGTCACACCTAGCAATGTGTTTGTAACCTTTAACAGGGTTGGCTCTTCACCGAGCTCACTTTAGAAGAGTGAAAATTTTGGGTTACCGGTCCCAAGCAATTTTTCCCTTAACAGGGTTTCCAGATTAAAAATCCATGTGTCAATGTGTTTATGAGTCATTAATTTAGTGTTTTTCATTACACATAACTAAATCTGGATTGATTGGTATACACTAAGCAATTTACTATTTTTGGGTAAATGAAAGACTGGTAATCAGTAAACAGTAAGAATAAGATTTAACAGTGATTTCTGAGCACTAGTTATTTGTTAAGATTGTTTTAAGGCATTCATCTTGTAGGATTGAAGATAACTAGAGGCTTAATATTGTGGTAGTAAGTTTTTGGGTTGATTTATTGGAATATTTTTGAGGCCACTGATTCACCCCCCCCTCTCAGTTATTATAACAATTGGTATCAGAGCTTGTGTGCTTAGAAAGGGATTTTAATAGCTCAAGCAAAAGATGACAAGATAAACAAATGAGACGTGCCCAAGTTGAATAAAGACAAATTTGCATCATTGAAAAGCATAATAAGACTCCACCTATCAAATATTGGTAATGATGTTACTCAACACCTAGATATTGAATATGTGTTGCCTACATGAGCTCACACACTTGAGCAATTGAGAGATAAGCATGAGCATAATTGCATGATGATAGAGCTTTCTTCCTCACTCTCTGATACTAAGTTTGAAGATTTCAAAACCTACACCTCTGCAAAGAAAATGTAGGATAAATTGAAGTTGGTACATGGAGGAGATGCTAATGTACTAAGAGCCAAGACAAAAAGCCTAAGAGGGAGGTTTGATGACCTAAGGATGAAAGAAGGAGAAAATACCACTCAGTATAGCTATAGAATCAAAGAGGTAGTCAATTCTATCTGAGGAGTTGGAGGTGTACTTGAAGAAGAGACAATGGTAAGTAAAATCCTAAGAACCTTACTGCCTGTATATGCTATTAGAGTATCTTCTATACAAGAAATGAGAGCATTTGCCAACAATACTATTACTCTAGATAGTCTTATTGGTAGACTTATTTCATTTGAAATGAATAACTTTGAAAATAGTGTCTTACCATCTATAGAATTTGCATTCATATCTTCTTTGAAAATAAGTAAGTCAAGTCATAAACATACTATAAGGAATGATAGTGAAAGTGATAGTGATGGCTAAGGACTTGGTGAGATTGAAGCACTAATGGAAAGAAGATTGCAAAGAGGCAAATGTAGATACAAAGGTAAATTACCACTTGTATGTTTTAATTATAAAGAGGTTGGACACCTTTCTGCAAGATGTCCTAACAAAATAAAAGATGACAGAAGTAATGATAGAACATATGAAAAGAAGTTTGACTGAGGTGATAATAGAGATTACCTAAGAAACTAACAATCTGATAGAAGAGATACTCAAGACTAAAAGAACAAAAGAAATAAATCTTGTTACTTGACTGAGAACAAAGTTGATGATACTGACACCAAATCTAATGAAGACACTGAGATGGTATTTGTAGCCATGAAGGATGATTCAGACGAAGAAGAAATGTATGTAGAAACTACACTCATATCTAAGCTTAGTAAGAATGATGTTTGGATTATAGATAGTGGATGCACTCACCACATGACTGGTGTTAAACAAAATTTTGAAACTTTTGAGTACTATAATGGTGGATCAGTAAGAATGGGTAATGACACACGTGTCTAGTTGAAGGTAAAGGAACCATAATGTTGAATAACCTGATCAAATGTGAAAATGCTTACTGGGTAAAAGGACTTAATTATAATCTATTGAGTGTTTCACAGCTGAATAACATAGGTCACCGAGTAGCATTTGAAAATAAGAAGGAAAATATCTTCAATGAATCAGGAAGGTTGATCGGAACTGGTGAATAGACAAAAGGTAACCTTTTCTATCTAGATGACATCAACACCACTTGTTTGATGGCTAGAAATGAAGACATATGGTTATGGCATAAGAGATTATGTCATGTGAATTTTGACAACATGATAAAGATAAGAAATAAAAGAAGAGTAAGAGGCTTACCGAGCATGTCAAAGCCCGAGCATATCATGTGCAAGAATTGTCAAAAAGTTAAGATGACAAAGTCTAGTTTCAAGAGTAAAGCCCATACATCTAATGAAATTCTATAATTAGTCCATACTTATCTATGTGGACCCATGAGGACAAAGATTTACTATGGTGATATGTCTTTCATTCTCTTTGTAGATGATTATTCTAGAATGATGACAATTATGTTCTTAAAAGATAAATTAGAAGCGTTCAAGATGTTTAAATGGTATAAGGCTATGGTAGAAAAACAAATTGGTAAGGAATTGAAATGCTTAAGATTAGATAGAGGAGGGGAATTTTTTTTTGATGAATTCACTAACTTCTTCAATGAGCATGGAATTAAAAGACGAGTTTCTGCACCAAGAACACCACAACAAAATGGAATTGTTGAAAGGAGAAATAGATCAATTGTTGATTGTGAAAGAACACTGATGATTGAGAAAAGCATCACTCAAAAATTATAGAGGGAAGCTGTTAGTACTGCTATCTACACATTGAACAAAGTACAATTGGAGAAGGACACAAAGAAGACACCATATGAGCTATGATATGGTTACACACCCAATATAAGTTACTTCAAAATCTTTGGAAGTAAATGTTGTATTTTGAAAGATGATAGAAATGGAAATCTTGAATCCAAAAGTGAAGAAGGTATCTTTCTAGGGTATTCCACCAAAAGCAAGGCTTATAAATGTCTTAACAAGTCCTCTAACAAGATCATTGAAAGTGCAAATGTAAGAATAGATGAATTTGCAGAGAAGAATGATAAGGAAAGTAGAAAAGAACTAGAAGACTACAACATGTTTGTTTACACTAAAGAAATTGACACTCTACCCAAGAAATAGTGTATCACTCCCGAGCAACATAACATTGCACCTGAGCATCAGGCTGCAATTACCAAAAAATCAAGAAAATACTCAAGATGGTGTTCCGAGTGATGGAGCTTAGAATGAAGCTCAATATAATGATCAGAACGATGGACAAAGAGATGAAACAAAAATTTCCAAGTATATCATAAGACATCATCCACAAAATCATATCATAGGAGATAAGAAGGCTGGAATGAGAACAAGAAGTAAGTCACTAAACACTATATGTTTACTTTGTGATTTTGAACCTAAATCTGTTAATACTGCACTTGAAAATGAAGAATGGTCAGTGCTATGAATGAATAAATAGGACAAATTGAGAAGAAAATTACATGGGCATTAGTACCGAGACTAGATGACAAGAATGTCATTGGTACCAAATGGATATTCATAAACAAGTTGAATGAGAATGGAGAAGTTACAAGGAATAAAGAAAAATTAGTATGCAAGGGGTATGCACAAGAAGAAGGTATTGATTATGGAGAAACCTTTGCACCCATTGCTAGCCTAGAAGGAGTTAGAATCTTAGTTGCTTATGTTGCATTCAAAGGATTCAAGGTATACCAGATGGATGTCAAATCTGCATTCCTAAATGGAATACTAGAAGAAGAGGTATACGTTGAACAATCAGAAGGGTTTGTTGATCCAGACAAAAGAAATATGGTATGTAGACTACACAAATCCTTGTATGGATTGAAACAAGCACCTAGAGCCTGGTATGAAAGACTTCACTCCTATCTCATAAGCATTGAATTTGTAAGAACAAGTGAAATTAGCAATATCTACTTAAAAGAAGATATTGATGGTAACATTCTAATTGCTGAAATAATTGTCGATGATATCATATTTGGGGGTAATGAAATGTTATGTAAATCCTTTGCTAATGAAATGAGAAAAGAGTTTGAAATGTCTATGTTTGGGGGGATCAAATTCTTTCTTGGTCTACAAATTCTTCAACAAGATGCAGGGATATATATCACTCAGTCCAAATACATCAAGGAAGTGTTGAAGGTATTCAAGATGGAAGATTACAAACCAGTTGGAACACCTATGGAAACTGGATGTCAGCTGAAAAAAGAAGACAAATCAAATGAGGTAAATCAGACCTTGTATAGATCAATGATTGGAAAACTAATGTATGTTGTTCATACCAGACCAGATATAGCACATGTAGTTGGAATAGTTGCAAGATTCTCTGCTAATCCCAAAGAATCACACATGACTGTTGTCAAGAGAATTCTGAGATATCTAAAGAACACCGAGGACTATGGCTTATGGTATAAAAAAGGGTAAATTTGAGCTTCAAGTCTATACAGATGTTGATTGGGCTAGAAACTTAGATAATACCAGTGTAATTAATATCTCTAAGATTCTTGAACCAGTCATTATCTACTGTGATAATACTAGTGCAATTAATATCTCTAAGAATCTAGTCATGCATGCTAAAACAAAGCATATTTCTATCAAGTATCATTACTTAAGAGAACAAGTGCAAGAAAAAGAAGTGATACTAGAATATTTTTAATCCAGGGAATAATTAGCTGACATATTTACCAAGCCATTACCAAAAGATACATTTGAGTACCTAAGACAAAGACTAGGGGTCCAATCCTTGTCTATTGGTCAGTAAGCTGACTAGGGAATTGCACCATTCTATACACAAATCAGAAGATCATTCATGTTGATGCAAGCAAGAGAGATGGACATCAAAAGATACATCAGTACACAGTAAGGTACATATCTGCACTGAACACCAGAGTCATTATATTGCTGATGGATAGGGAAATTCAAGGAGCATATTATAAAAAGGTAAAAGGATATAACTTTGGTGTAATAAAAGTTTACTTTGGTATTATTTTCAAAGGGAGATAGATTTGAAGGGAGAGAAGTTCCTAAGAATCCAAAGGGAGAGAATATCTAGAATATCTAAAGGGAGAGATTACATATGAAATATCCATCAAAGGGAGAGAAGTAACATGAGGGAGAGAATACATACTAAAGGAGAGATTATTGTCAAAAGGAAAAAGAGATGATCAAGGAGAGCAACAATCAAGGCAGGGCACATATCAGAAACAAGACCAGAAGCTAATGCATCTATCTAGTAAAGGGATTAAGGATTAAAGAAGACACTCTACAAGAAACAAATCTAAGCTATATGAGCTTACCGAGAGCCAGACATTTGTATTGGTTATAGAACAAAAACATTTGTGAGATATTGATGAACTTCAACTGTTATATTTCATATTGTATTAGAAATAATATAGTGTGATAATGTAGTGTGTTGCCATCAATGCCAAAAGGAGAGATTGATGAACAATAACTGATTGAAAGTTTGAAGATGTTAAATTGATCACCGAAATGTAGAAAGATAATGCAAGAAATTAAATAAGTTAATGTATTATATTTTCATTGATGTCAACTTGAAATAATCTGATTGGTTATATACAAAGTGTCAAAGACTTTAGAGAATCAGAGAGATAAATATTATGCTTTCAGTAATGCATAAAAGATCAGTATTCACTAAGCGACAATAAACACCGACGGGTAGTGCACCCCGATGGATAGAGAAACCCAAAACTAAAGTCATAGTGATGCCCGAGAAAGAAACCCGACAAGCATTACCGACGAGCAGAATCACAAGCATTACCGATGAGAAGAACTTCACAGTGATGCCCAACGGACATAAAACCCCGATGGAGATGCCCTAAGAAAACTGAAGTGTTGACCGAAGCTATCAAAGAGTTAAACACCAAAAATAACTGAAGTTCAGAAATGAAAAAATACTTAGCTGGCAAGAGCTAAAGACAAAGTTAATTGGTTGTTAACATTGTTTTCATCGAGAGGTTAAAGCCATAGATAAGTGAAAGATTTAAAGTTTTTTAATTACAGTTGGATAGAATATATCTATGAGATAATACAGGAGTAAAATCTTTAAAGAAAGATTGGATAAAATTGTGGGTCACGCCAAGAACAAGAAAGTCAAGAACTTAGAAATGGTGATATCATGTCTATAAAGAGATAATATAATTCATTATGAATTAGGGGAGTGAATAGAGAAAGAGGATGCTAGAGAGAAACTGATGAAGAACAACTTCATACAGTCCTTATCAATCAAGCTGAGGAAAGAGATAAATATTTATGTGGACACCGAGCAACAGAGAAGCAGAGCATCACCAATTAGAAAGAAGTGGAGCAAAGGTACTAAAAAGACACATTGATCAGAAAGGTATTATGATCTTACAATAGATCTAAATATATGCAAGTCTATAGTTGTATATGTGAACAGATCATTTACTGTTTCAATTTAACCATTGGATCATAAATTCTCTTAACTGAGAAGGACTTAACAATCCTTTCTATATTGAGATACATCCTAAGGAGTATCAAAAAGTTTGGTCATGAAGATAGCATGAGATGCCAGATACCATTTGACAAACTACACAGGGTTTGGTCATAGAAGGTAGCATAAAGATGCCAGATATCTAGTGACAAACTATTCTATTTAAATCGTCTAACAAGGTCACAACTAATAGTGTGTTTGTAACCTTTAATAGGGTTGTTTCTTCACCGAGCTCACTTCAAAAGAGTGAAAATTTTGGGTTACCAGTCCCAAGTGGTTTTTCCCCTAACAGGGTTTCCACGTTAAAAATCTGTGTCAATCTTTTTATGAGTCTTTGCTTTAGTGTTTTGCATTACACAACTAAATCTGGATTGATCAGTATCAACTAAGCAATTTACTATTTTTTGGTAAATGAAAGACTGCTAATCGGTAAACAGTAAGAATAAGGTTTAACAGTGAACTCCGAGCAGTAGTTATTTGTTAATATTGTTTGAAGGCATTCGTATTGTAGGACTGGAGATAACTAGAGGCTTAATATTGAGGTACTAAGTTTTTGGGTTGATTTATTGGAATATTTTATAGGCCATTAATTCACCCCCCCGCCCCCCTTAGTTATTCTAACAATAGTGCTAGCAATTGTGAAATAATGTTGTCGATTGTGAAATAGTGTTGTCAATTGTGAAATGGTACCTGAACCAGAGACTAGAAAAAGACAAAATACAATTACGAAATACAATAAGCAATTGTGAAATTATAGAGAGAAATTGTGGTAATTGACCAGGCAATTGTAGTAAAATTTCATCATTGCGGAAAACTTCCGTCAATTGCAAAATTATAGAATTTATTGAGAAAAAAATGAAACTGTGGCCGTACGATTGAGGCTCAAAAATTCTATTTGTCATTTGTAAGTGATTACCGTGTCGCTTGATTCATGTCGGGTTCACCAAAATGTATAGATCCAATCCTGCACACTCAAAGGAGGGCTAGTAGCACCGATTTGCAATGGGGGAAAGCAATCAAAACTACTAAAAATGAACCTATGGACAATAAAATAACAAGAAAAATAGAGGAAAACAAATGAATGCAAACCAAAATGCTTGAAGCTTCTATTTCTTCTCTCTACTCCTTCTGAAACGCTAGATAAATGGTGCTCAGTATTTGTTCTAGTAGCGTTTGTGACTTGGGAGTGTTGAGAAAATGAGATCAATGTGATATTGATTTCGCTCGATGCCTCGTACAAGAATCCCATAGAGTAATTGTGCACAAAGCTTGAAATCCTAGATCCTTCAAATGGTTGAGAAGGGTTGATTATATAGAATATGGAAAATGATTTGGACAGATAGGATCAATCCCAAAATTTGGAGGATGAATGGTTGAGATCAAAAGGAACTGGAGAAGCAATCAGTAAACTCCAAATCTTTAACTGAAGAAAAGAGGCGATAGTTTAGTTAACTAAAAAGCTGATTGTGAGTTGTATTTCAGAACTGAAGAGAAGGTTAGGAGTCACCTCTTTGAATTGAAGAGTTGAATTGGAGTTACCTCTTGGAACTGAAGAGTTGATTTGGAGTTACCTCTTGGAACAGAAGAGTTGAATTAGAGTTACCTCTTGGAACTGAAGAGTTGATTTATTTGAGTATTTTATAATTTTAGAAATTAAAATACTCAAACATGAAATAATTCAATTATATTTTAATTTAAAATTGAATATTTGAATGAAATTAATTTAATTAGAAGAATAAATTAATAAGTTTAAATATTTGATTTTAAACTTTAGGAAATTGAATCTAATTAATTAATAAAGATTAATTAATTAATGTTTATTAATTAAATAAAATTAATTATTTAATTAATTTTGGGGAAATGATTGAACGATTAGATGATTGGATTTAGATGAAATAAGATGATTAATTAATGATTAAAAAACTATTAATTAATAGAGGAAAATTAACAATTAAATGTAAAGTCGCAAGTCTGTCCATTTTAGGGTGTTTACACTTCTATACTCTAATTAAAAGTGCTCTATAAATCTCCTTCGGTCTTCTTCCAATCTTCCGACTTCTATTTTAATTCTTCTCTAGTCCTCTTCCAACCTTCCTTTAATGTTTTCAATCCATCTTCCGTTAATTACTCAGTATGTTTCTTGTCGTTCAACATTTTCTCCAATTCCGTCATCTTTTCTTTTGATTCCTTAAATTCCTAACAGGTTTCCTTATGTCTTTCTTTAAACTTTCAGATCTTCTCCCTCATCTTACTTATACATGCATTCACTTCCTTCAAGTTCTCTTTCAACTCCTAATTTTCTAATTTAGTACTCTCAATGTTGCTCATCATGATTTTCCAATCCTCATTAGTGTAGTATTCTCCCACCATCTATTCAAACAACCAAGATCTCCCTCAAGTGGTTAAGCTATATCTGCAAGGGACAAAGCTCTAATAGTAATTATTGAATAGGCTGCATAACTGAGAGAAGGGTGAATCAGTTATTCTCAAACACTTATTAAAACTTTTACTAAACCGGTAAATAATTTAGAAACTTATAACAGATCTTTGAAACATGAAAGCACAAAACCATCAACATAAAGAACACCAAAATTTATGTGGAAACCCAAACTAGGAACAACTACGAAGAAACTAATTCTCATGAAATGATTAAGGTGACACTAGTTAAGGTGATTTTTATAAGGGATCACCATGTTTTATCGGTACGAATTGGTTCACTGTCGGTCAAGCTCACTACCCTGAAATATGAATGTCTAACTGCCAATACAATTAAGCTCACTGTCAATCTAAAATATATTTATTGATTAGGTGTGAACTAGTAGAATTGCATCTAGCTATGCATGAAACAATTCAAATTGATAGCACATATATCACTGATAGTAGAGATCTGATACAGATCCTCCCCCAACATACACCAACTTCTATAATGCGGCATATGAGGTCTTCCTTCTGTATTACTCAACTTCTTTCACACCACTTCCTGATATACCGAAAAAGACTCACACTATATCACCTTTGGTTCTCTATCTCGCATTCACACCATACTATTCCACACATAGTAAAATATTTTGTATTATGGCTGACATATTTTTGTGACATATATATGATAGGCTAGCCACAATGGTCGACCAAGCCACAAAATATGTCAGCCATAATACAAAAGATTTTACAATTATATTTAACACGCTACCACCAATCCTAAATCTAGGAAATACATAAGAATCATTTAAAATATGTTACCACAAGACCTAAATATAAGTCACACTTAAGATACACATGCTTCATATTACATTCACCAAAAATCCTGGAGCCATTGGAATGCAAGAACGAGGACCATGTTCGCCACAACAAAAGTTATGAACCAACTTCTAGATGAGAATCGATAAAACGTATCCAGAACAAAGATATGATCACTTTACCAAAACTTATGATGAACTCTAAAAATGAGTAGGAGGTAGGAACATCTTCAAGAAATTTGTAAGCAGAACATTCAATAGGATACCAACAGAAACCACCATGAAACTCCAAACACCAAAATTATAAAAGTATACCAAAAGATGTAATCCATAATTAGAATCAAGTACACTTGTCACCGAGCACAGAAATTGTACGTATTGAAATTGTTCTGCATGTATAACCTAAACATGTCACCTCACTGACAGCCTACCAATAACCATAACTATCCAACCAATACCGCCAACAACCAACCGATACTGCCAGGTAGTCAGTATGAAGGTTTTGACATCAATGACAACAATGCCATCAATATCTCAATATATCTAATAAATGATTACTTGAACTCTTGAACCATGTGAACTGATAAGTGCATAGGTGTCGATATTCCCCTTCTAGTCGACTACAAAAACTTAAGAACTGCACCTAACAAACAATGCACACATACATTCTAAAGCTATTCAGGAAAATACAATACTGCCAATAGTAAACAAATTAAAACCTATTATGAACACAAAAAAAAAGCACAACTGAATAATTAGCTTACCCAACGTTATTCTTCATGCTAAGCTCAACTGACACAATATGATTCAATCTACATAAATTATTTCCATTCTATTCAACATGTTGATTCCAACCAATTTTCATGCACAGAAAGAGTACGTATGAACCAAGGATTTAAGAATAAACTAATTATCTATTCTAACTTAGTATACCCTTTCTCTCCAAGTCCTTCAAAGAGAGAAGACATCTACATACATATTCTTTCTTTGCATAAAAATAAACATCAATAAAAAACCCAATACAACTGGAAGCCAAACAAAAAGAATGTCATGCACCGTAATGCACATCCACACTCCCCACACGTTCCATACAAGTTTACTTCTACCCACCAAATCTTATACAAACATAAGAAAATACAAAGAAAGAAAACCAAAAAAGAGCAAGCCAAAAAGTCATTCCTTTTACCACTTAGTCACCCGCCCATAACTAAGAACATAAATAATACACATTTTATCAGCAGTCCCCTGAATGAAGTGCTCTACTACTAATTTAGCTTCTCTTAGTTGAAAACTCATGCAAACTAACAATACAAGAATAATCAACAAACTCTTCCCACTTTTGAATACCAAAGGACCGAACGGGGCAATCGAAGCTCTTAATGACTTTTACTTTCACAAGAAACACAATTAAAGTGCACGTCATTTCCAACTATACCATATCCACCCTTTCTAGCACTTTGAAGTCCTCTTTCAACTGTTTCTACCGTCAATCGACCACCAAAAATTGACTCCTCAATAAATTTCAGCCAATGTCGACGATAAAACCTATACAATTCCTGCTACCCACAAACCAAACCATAGAATGGAGTAATCAAAGCTCTTAATTACCTCACACAATTAAATTGCACATCAATTCCAACTGTACCATAAGTCCTCTTACAATTACTCCTAATATCAGCCTATGAGCAAATTACCACCACCAAAATGCCACAATCAAATGCAAAGCTCTTTCTTTGCATGACAAAAATGGCAACAACCCCACACAAGACAAATTTCTTGTGTGAGAAAACTTATCAGTGCAAAGCTCCACAAACCTTGCCAATCCCCTAGGACTGAAAAGTTGTCCAATTCTAGCTGTGGAATCAGACGACTTTCTGGCATGCATGAGACAACATTGTAGGAGAAAAAGTTCAAAACAATAGCCTATTGGCTAAAATATTAAATTATTTGTTTGAAAATAAAATTTAATAAACATAAAAGTAATTATAATAGTTCTTCTAATATTAAGTAAATAATTTTATTATAAAGTGATGTTATAGATAGATAATTCTATGATAAACATAACATGAGTAGAGATCTTTCAAAAGAATAGTCCAGCGCCTACTATCACTATTTTATTATTCCTTGACCTCATCTGATAGGGTAAGAAGCATCTCAAAATCGAAGGTCATATGAAATGTAAGAGGTACTTTTTTTTATAGTGTATCAAATCATGATATTCTATCATGATTCAACTACATAACTTTTTAGTCAAACTTATTGACCCATATTTCATGAGTAGTGATTCACACAAACCTATGTGTCATGAGCATGAATAATCAACTTAGCACTCATTAGGGAAGAGGGCCCTATAGTGGAGCACTCTAGCTTCATGCCTACAAAAATCTTGTGTTGGTAATCCAAATCACTCTCAATTTTGTACAACTATTTACTTGTCAAGCCGACTACTTATACAAGTTAGTTTCAAGTCCAAATGCTCAATATGATGCTATATCAACATGCTTTTATGTTGAGGTATCCAGAATAGTCTCAAAAAAATGTAATAATAGTTGTGCAGTGAGTCATGTTTATTGGTGCGCTAGTATGACATCACATAATTGGTTTTTTTAAGGAAATCTTTTTCGGGGTAAGTAATTACATGAATATTTTAGTGCTCCACTAAAGAACTCATTTTGCTCAAGTAGTATCCCTAATATTCACCTCTTCTATTATGGGACCCTCTTTCCTATACCTAATTGATACTCACAAGAGCACAACATCAAGACTTCCTTTAATATCACACATCCCAATACTCCTCTATAATTAAACATTCCTAGAAGTGAATCTCAATGCTTTGTTGCTTTGAATATTACCTACATGTAATAAGTATAAATAAACCATTCATACTTGTTAAAAATAAATTCTTATAAAATAATCACTAAGTATCTCAGAAATTGAAACTCAATATAAAGGACAAATTGTAGGCTACACATCATCCCATTCATAGTTTTCCGAGAGTATAAAGAAGTGAAGAATCTATCTAGAACTAGAATAAAGAATAAAACTAAATAGATAAAAGAATAAAAAAACACAACTATTTTAGTGACAGCAATATTTCACTCTGTCTAGACGATCATCGTATTTTATAATATAATTTAATCGCTTTTACTCATCGTAGGAACCCGAGACCTTCCAAAGCAATTATTTAAACTACAAAAGTTAGAAATTGATTAAATATTTATTTAAAAAGTATATCGTCCTCCAACTCCAATGATTTGAGTTACTTTTAAAATGCATTTTCTAATGACGTGGGTTACTTTAGGAATACATTTTCTATTCTAGAAGTGAAAATTGGCATTCTTCCCTTTGTGCTTGATTCTTTTTGAGGGGGGTATATATATATATATATATATATATATATATTACGTTTATTATGTAAATTATATATTGGGTATTTGGATTTAAATTTATAAATTTGAAATTGATTTTAATTAGTTTTATATATGTGAAAATAAATTTAAATATTGAATATTTAAATTTTAAATTTAGATTTAAGTCAACTTTTAATTAATTATTATAAGTCAATTTAAAGATATTTTTTTAATTTGTATTTTAAGATTATTTAAGAATAAATCTTAATTCATTGTAAGACATGAAGTCTTGTTCAAATATATTTAATGGTTTAAGAAACATTATAA
Organism: Thuja plicata; assembly: GCA_018584345.1. NCBI lineage: Eukaryota > Viridiplantae > Streptophyta > Pinopsida > Cupressales > Cupressaceae > Thuja > Thuja plicata. Next base: position 9,627,525 of record MU226400.1, on the reverse strand, counting down.
AGCTTCAACATTTTATATATTTATATCAACATCTTAGTTGTTGTTGCATGTTTGTCTACTATCTTTGGTCAATTTCACTAAACTATGAAATTAATCATAAGAGTTCAACCAAAAAAAATACACCTAGCGTATAGAAATCTTAAATTATGTATATAAACACTACCCCTCATCAAATGCAAGTCAAATATACATATATGAGCATAAATATAACTACTTCAATGAAGTTCATATTTGTAAGCTAGGTTTAGATCTACACATATAAATTGAAATGTTTTTCAGTAAAAATAAATTGTGAACTTTTTTAATCAACATTATTAGAAAGAGAAATATAGAACACAAATCCTTCCTCTTCTTAATGATAGATTATGGATTGATCTAAAATAATTATTTAAATTTTCATAATTTTTACCAAAAGCATTCTAATTTATTATTATGGACTGTGAAAATTTATTGCTTATTACTGCACATAAGATTATAATTTACAAGTTACCTAAGTGAATTTTATATTAATGAAAGTGAATCCAAATAGAAAATAATAAGTTTTTTCAATCTAGAGGTGTTTTCTAATAAATTATAATTTTCTTGTGTATCCAAGAATCATTTAACTTCTAGCACAATAATATCATCAAACAAATAGCTAAGTATCTTGATTTTATTTATTTAAATTGTAAATGTTAATTTTAGTAGCATAATTTATCCCAACTTTTAATTCTAGATTAAATATATAGGATATTTATGTGAGGCATGTTATTTTTGTTAACATAAATTGACAAACCTAACATGCAAACCCCTCTAGGTTTTACTCTATGGCTTTGACATTTTTTACATCTTTAATTTTGAGATCTTGTACTTTTGATTATTCTATTTTGTATTTCATATTTTATTAAGGTTTGAATCCACCCTTATTTCAAGTTTATCATTTTATGATCATTATGGTTTGAGATAATATTATTTGTTACCTCTTTAATCCCTACCCCACCAACCCTCTCTTGTGTACTTTTATTGCTAGATCATTGTCATGGGTGTATTTTCTCCTTACAAATATAACATCACATCTCACTATATTTTATGATTCTACATATTCCATGGCTTGTGATAGCAATTTAGCTATTACTTCAACCCTGTATTAATTTGATGCATCTAGGGGTTTTGATTTATATGGTCCTGTACCTAACAATCATATCTCTTCTTTATATCATGGTCGTGATAGTATATTTTCACATCAATATATTATCGTCCTATGCTTCTATTGTCTTATCTTTTCTTGAGAAATATAGGATATAGATACATAATCTTTCTAGTCATTCTTCACATAATAATTTTAGGATATGTTTCATTTTCATGCAATGTATTTTTTTTATTAAATCAAATAAAGTTAACAAAGAATAATAGCTTCAGCAAGTAGATGAAAGAAAAATACATTGAACTAGATCATACAAGTAGCAACAAAAAATTCTCACAAACTAAGAAGAATTATAAAAGGACGAGAAGTGGAAATAAAGAGACATAACGAAACACTTTACAAAAGTTCACATGGTAGCTACACTGAAGATGGGTCGCCTAATCTTGAAATTGTTGAGGTTGTGTCATGGCTGAAGCATTTTTCTTGGATAAATCTAGAAGTTATGTCAAAAAAAAATCAACATAAAAAACTATGTTAGGGTAAAGCATTAAAATACCAGTTTCTTGAAAATAATTTCTTGAAAAAATAACTAAACACCTGGCCTTCCCAATATGTCTCAAAATAACTTGTCCAATTCTAGTTAAGATGAAAAATAACTGAATTTTTTTTAAAGATAGTGTTCCATTGTTTTCTAATGATTGGGCAATCCCAAAAATATGCTTCATATTCTCAATACTCTTGCAAAAGGGGTAGTAAACTAGTTGAATATTAATGTATCTTAATATGTCTCCCACGAGAAATTTGAGATGCAAGAATTTCTAGGTCAACAATTGAGTCTTTGCCTTAGTTTTATATTTCCATATTTGTGCACTCATTTTGGTCCATCTTTTAGCACTAAATCTGCACTTAAATTTATGATTGAGATGAGGAAGGATATCCCAATGAGGTAATGACTGAAGATAGATCCTCTTAAGTGGAGGATGTTTGAAATGTGATGAAGAAAACCACTTCATATCTGTAAAGAAGTTACAATCTTTTGGAGTGAAAATTTAATAGACAAATCAAGTGGAACTATTGATTGCACAAATATAATAAAAACTCTATACTTCTTATTCAATCCATACCAATTTTTTATATTCATCCATGAGCCCATTCAAAGGCATTAAAATCTCATATATCTTTAAAATGTTGAAAACCTTTCTTATAAAAATAAAAAGCACTCTTGGGAAAATAAATAGCAAGTGATTGGTAATGATACTTAACCAATTTACTCCACCAAATTGATGAAGATGCAAAGTTAAAACCATATTGTATGGAGGAATCATTCCACTAAAGAAAATGAAAAACATGTTGCCATGCCTTCCAAATGGATGGTAGGGAAAATAGGCCTTGATTTTTAAATTTTTTTTACTATAATAATGTTATAAGTCAATTGAGAGATTGTCATTTTTTATTTGTTGCAACTTGTAAAACTTGGTTACGAATGAGTATTTTCCATGGTTCATCCCCTTTAGTTGCCTTTATAATCCATTTTGAAACAAATCTTTACATAATGTTTATAGTAATTCTTCCATATTTTTTCACTCATGGTCTATTGATAATCTATTTAGAGAGAAATGTATAATTGTTTCAATCCTCCCTTGTTTGTGTTTTATTATTTTATGATTATTATGGTTTGGGATATTATTGTTTGTTACTTATTTTTCCTTTCCCCCACCAACCCTCTCTTGTGTACTTTAGTTGCTAGATTTTTATCATGGATATGTTTTCTCCTTCCTTACAAATATAACTTAATTTATGACTATATTTTATAATGATACCTATTTCATGGCTTTCAACAACAATATAACTATTAAAGGAAAGGAAAGGATCTTTTATAGTTCACAATGCCAGCCATATGTTTTTTGGTCTACATATGGTGACAGCAATATGGGACTACCCCGTACTCCTTGCGGGAGGCACCTAACTGTGCTACAAATGAGGCGTACATACCCTACCCCCCAGTGGGATTATGTTAACACTACAATCATTTGATGTATCTATGGGTTTTTATTCATGTTGTGTTGTACCTAACAATCATACTCGTTATCTATCTCATGATCATGATGGTATATTTTCACATCTATAGATCTTCCTCCTAGTGCTTCTATTGGTGTATCTTTTATTAAAAAACCTAGAGTATAGATGCATATACTTCACCTTCATATGATGTTTCTCGTCATTCTTCTAATATTTCCGTTCATGATCTATTAATAAAGTATTTAGAGAGATATGTGTTATCTTTTGTTCCTCTTCTCATGATGAGGCTAATGAATTTTTATTTCATGATGAATAGATTTTTTTTCTTCTTCTATAATAATAGAATCATTTAGTGGTAATGTAAATGTGATATTAAAACTTAGGTCATTTTGTAATATTGAATATTAGGTCATTTTCATTTTCATATTGTTCTCAAATGTATCAATATAATACTTTAATACATACAATAAGTAGCAAAGTGATTGATAGAGCTAAATAAAGGTTTGATTCATGATATTCTTATTTTATATCATTCTATGCCTTATCCTGATCATCTATCTTATGAATTAAGAACATCTATTTTATATAGATTTGATCCTTCACCTTCAAGTAGCCTTTGTTTGAGGGATCTTGGGTATTTACTACATTTTTAATTCCATGGGATTCTTCTAGATCTATTATTATTATCCATGATATATCTTTGAGTAATTGTGAACTGCATTATCCTATGCAAAATAATGTCATGAAGACTATACAATTTTTACGTAGTATATGTTGGCTAATGTGTCACTAATTGAGGATACATATTTTCCATCCTTCTCCACTATTACATGTGATACAGATTCACATATGGATATGGGTCTTGTTGAGTACGATCTTTTAAATTATTTAAACTTTATCATGTACATATTAAACAACAGGGACAAACATATTGATGATTATGAAAAGAATTTTTAAAAAGTAGATTCTACTTATGAGATATTACATAATTCTTGATATATGACATCTTGACTCATCCTCAACCAAGTGGATTTCTAGCACATTATTTTACAAAGTATGATGGTAGAGGTAATCTGTTGCTTATTTGAGTTCCATCCAAACTATATGATTCACTTATTTTCAAGAGGAAAATTTATTTGCTAGAATATATAGATCAAAATTAAAATATTATGCATTTACATGATTTCATTCATTGGCACATTTGTCTATAACTATTTTTTTTTACCTTTGCTCCTGATTATATGGAAAAAATTTCATTGAAATATTGATTCTAAGACAAGTGTTACTAAAATCATGAAATGTAAAACAAGGATGAGAACTATGATTGCATGTTGGGATTTCAAGATTCATTCACTAACATGAATTTAATGTTGGACAATTATAATATGAAAAGATTATTTTATCATAGTTTATACCCACATAGAAAAATATAAGTGCTTTATAATATTTATCCATCATTTTTATATTTATGTATTACTATGAGATTTATTAGAGTGTCCTTATTTACATTATATTTGTATAGTATTTATCATGAATTATCACCAAATATGAGGCAATTTGCACTAGGACTGTGGTTGTGGGTCTTAGAGATAAGTACCAAAAATTCCTCCATGAAGGAACCACAGTGAAAGAGTTTTAGATGTGACTAAGAGGATTTTAGAGCCCTCAAAAGGAAAGTGCAAGAACTGTAAGAGGAGTTGTATAGAGGAGCTAATATTAGTGCAAGAGATGAAAGTGGTGATGAATCTGAAGATGAAGGACAATTTGAAGAATATCAAGAAATGATTAGGGATCCCAATGAAGCTAGGATTTTGAGGACCATCTCCAATATTGGAAAGAGAGAAAAGTTTGAAGTTTCTACATTTTATAGAAATCTTAATTTAGAAGAGTTGATTGATTGGATCAAAGATACAGAAGAGTACTTTTAGTATGAGGAAATAGAAGATCCTGAGAGGGTTAGATTCGCAAAGGCCAAGATTAAAGGTCATGCAAAAATTTGGTGGAAGAAAGATCAGTTGGAGAAAAATAGAAAGGGGAAGGAGATTATAGCAAGATGGGATTGAATGATGAAAATTTTGAAGAGACAGTTCATTCTTGTTGACTATGAGCTTGATTTGTTGAAAAAAATGCAAGGGTTGAAGCAGGAAAGAAAATCTATCAATGAATATACAAAACAAACTTATCGAGTCCTTATCATAATGGGTCATTCTAAATCCAAAAAGGAGAAGCTTGTCTTACATAAATGGGTTGAGACCGAGTGTTAAAGAAGACTTGAAAATGATATGAATGTCTACCATTGAAGACGTGGATCAATTTTCTTTGAAGGTAGAAGAAAAATTGAACAAGAAGTTTGAGAGCAAGAAAGTGAAAGAGGTTATGATGGAAATCCTAGTTGACGGTCTTATGGAGGCCAAAATGAAGATCAAAATAATAGTGACTCTAGTAGAAGTTAGAAACAGAGAGTAAATAATTTCTATCACCCTTGCGATCAAAATAATAGAGATCATAGAGGAAGATGGAAAGGAACAGGAAGAGGAGGTTTTTGTGGGATGTGCTTCCATTGTAGGGAAGAAGGACATAGGTCTTATGAGTGTCCCTAGCATCAAGGGAGAAAAAATAGAAGATCAGATGACAATGCATGAGTTACACATGTATATGAATATGGAAATTCATCACATTCTTAAGATGGTGAAAGAGGAGAGGTCCTTGTTACCAGAAAAGCCTTGATAAATGATGAGAAGGAACCTGAGCAAAGGAATAATTTGTTTCATAAAAGGTCTAAGTGTAATGGTAAAGTATGCAATTTCATTGTTGATAGTGTTGGTGCTCAAATCAACAGATTGGGTTTCCTATGGACTTTCCAATCCAATGTTGGAAAACCCAAGTGATTTGGCTAACTAAAAAGTCACAACCAAGGCAAGGTTGGAACTTCTGCAATTCTGGCTCTGCAAAACCAAGGCTGGTAGGCCTATACCTTGAATTATCCTTCAAGTTACAAGGAATTTTATAGTAGATAAGGAAAACTGAAACCTTCTCTCTCAAGTATGGCAAGGAACTTGAAATAAATCTAACAGAAAGCAATATATCGTGAACTGTAAACTGAAATACTTTAAGTAATTGAAAGAATGTTTAGTAAATGTGTATGTAATTTGAAATGAATAGATAGATAAGATAGCACAAAAATATAAACAATGAACTAAATAACTATAATCCAAATAATGATTAGACCAGTGCCTTACTCTACCATGGGCAATAGAGTCAAGATTATTCCAATCTTATGTTCAACCTCAGAGACAGTTTTACAAGAAAACTTATCACTTCAAAGGTGTTATGGAATGTACATGCAACCTAAAACAAATTCAGAAATATTTCAAATGGATAATACTTCTCAGA
>MU226400.1:9570977-9607757 GCA_018584345.1 Thuja plicata | reverse complement strand
GATCACACCACCATGATGGATAGATCTAGGGCTTGAATAATGAATCTTGAATGCTTGAACCAAATCCCTTCAAAGGATTGAAAGCTTGAATCCTTGATCTTCAATGGAGAACTTGAATGCTTGAGAGGAAAACTTGAACACTTTGAAAGCTTGAAAACATGTAGAACAATGGATTCTTGAAAATTTTTCTTGATGACTTCTTTAGAGGCACTTGATCATACTTCCTTAGTTCTTCACTTAGAGAGACTTAGTGCTTAGTGGTTAGAGAAAATGAGAGGAGAAAGCTTCCTTTTATATGAAACTAGGGAAAAATCTTCTAGAGAGGTTGACATAGGAGAATTAAATTATAATTAAACCCATGCCTCTAGAAGAGGACCTATATTAAATATAATTTAAGATTTTCTGCTTTGGAACCCAAAATAGCTGACCCAGAAGCAGGAAAATGAATTTTTGATGACCTCCGGCAACCGACAGACTTCCAAATTTGAAAGGGGGACATAGGTAAAGGTTAAGGTCAACATTGAACTAGGTCAAGTTTGAGGTCATCCTTGACCTAGGTCAAGGTCAAGGTTGACCTTGAACCAGGGGTTCAGGACCCCTGGCAAACATGCCAGATGGGATGGAAGGTGCCCGAAGAGGCCCAATCAGGGTCCTAAATAGGCAGATAAGCAGGAGGGGATACAAAAATAAGAGGAAAATGTGATGGTGGTCAAAAATAACCCACCTAAGGAGGGATAAATGTTCTTATCATGGAAGTTCTTCCATTTTAAGATGATACATTAAGCCCCCACTTTAGCGGGAGTATGGAAATCGAACATATTCATGGTAAAGTTAGAAGAAAGACTCTAGTGGTTCGCAATGAGGTAGAACATCACTAAGTCAAGGACATAAGCCCTAGACCAAGGATTCTAACTCTACATACATGCATAAAGATATGGAAGTAAAGAGAAATCAATCATAGAAAACATACATGATTACATAAGCAAGACAAGAGCAACACTATAGATAACATAGCTTCATGATCTAATCCTACTAGCATGAAAGAGAAAGAGAGAAAAAGAGAAAGTGATTACCTCGCCTAGTAAGATGCCCACCTTACCATGAGTCACCAAGGAGGGAGAGCCCAATAGGTTCACCCATAAACTATGCTTTGTAATTGTAATGCATCTTCTGATGGCTTTTAAAATATCCATAGGTCCACATTCTTGTATCACTATGGAAAAATATATAAAATGCGTGTCTTTTCATGATTTAGAAACTTATGTGTGTTACCTTCCAAGAATTTAGCATATTGTAAAATTGTAAATGCGTATCTCTTCAAAATTTAGCAACTTATGTGTGTTACCTTCCGAGGATTTAGCAAAAAATAAAAATAAAAATGTGTGTCTCTTTAGGATTTAGCATCTTATGTGCTTTACCTTCTAAGGATTTAGCATATTGAATTGTACTTGAATGTGTATCTCTTCAAGATTTAGCTACTTATGTGTGTTACCTTCAGAGGATTTAGCATGCTGCAAAACAAAAGGTTAGAACAAAAATGCATAATATAGAATGAGGGAGGTCATATGTATGCCCCCCTCCTTAATATGGAAAAGTAAATACTATTTTGAGAACAAGGATAAAGCCTTCTTCAACATTAAGACAATATCCACAGACAACACCCAGTCCAAGCCAAGAAGGCCATAGCTCCTATGAGGTCATGGAAAGGACGAATGCAAAGAGATATCATGCAAAAAGTGAAAAGGTAACCCTTGTGAGGGATAACACATTATTCATTTCCAAGGTGAGATATTTATCAACCATGGAAACCCAATGTCAAACAATGAAATAAGTTATAATCAAGGACATAGATACTCAATGCAAACCAAAATTTTCATGTATGATTGGATATCACATAATAGATAGATACTGCTTAACCAAGGGAAAAGTGGATCCCGAAAAGATAGAAAAGAAGGAGATGACATCCTTTCCCCCCAAGTGTAGGAACAAGGATGAAAGGGGACCTATTATATCGCTCACAATACTATGCAAGACAACGAGCTCACAAAGATTAGGATAACATTGTTTACATAATATGGAGTTCCATAATAGGAACATAAATGTTATTTAGAGAAAATAGGATTGAAATACAACTCATTACCACATGATATATAAATAATTTTACTATCAATGAGTTGCCTAATCTTATAATGTAAATCTTGAAATTCATTAGAGTGATCATGAAATCTATGATTGAAACAAAAAGGAAGAATCTTCAAGTATAGACTACATTTTTTTTTGTGTTTAGGTATAGTAATCAGCTTAGCACGAAGGATTTTAGGCTAAAGAACAACCTCTTGGTCAAATTCCTTCATAGGGTCATCATGTTTTGAAGTGTTATTTGAGATGTCGTTAACATTGATGTATTGTTGAGTATTAAATCTAAACACATAAGAATGCTCATGCCCCCCATTCTGTAAGGGAATTTGAATTCCCTATTTATTCTTACCACATCCTTGACTACGGAATCCTTGTTTAACTAGTAAATGATACCCAGGACCATGAACAGAAGTCAATTGAACTTCAGTGGTCACTATGTCATCATTAGTATGTTCGATAGATTCACAAGAAGGAAAAAAGGAATACATCCTAGGAGAAGATGATGTAGGCACTTGATTCACCATAGGATCATCACTAAGAGGGAGAGAATTAAGGGAATTCATATCATTTTCTGCTAATGTCTCATCACTAGAAGGAATCCCAATTAGACGTAATGTATCAATAATGTTATCTTCTTTGTCGAAAATGTCCACATAAGGGGAGTGTGTTTTAGAAAAAGAGTCATCATCATGTATGAATATGTCATACATTAATAAATAACCCTCTTGTATTTAAGCATCTTCAAAAGGAGGAGATAAATCAATGTCTTTATCCAAGGGTTCATCCCAAAAAGTAGAATCATCTATAATGGCTTCATGAGGAAGAGAGTAATCAACATCCAAATCCAAAGGTTCATACCAAATAGGAGGATTATCATCCCTATCAATAAATCACATTTTAGGAGCACCTAAATCTTGATCCCTAAAGGGGAAAGAATTATATTCTTAAGTAGGCTCATAGAAAAGACATTTATTAGGAGAAGAACTAACATATATCCTTAACTCATTTCTATGGTAAAGGTCAATTGAAGAGAATGTAGATGAGGATAAAATAGGAATAGGATCAATGGATATCTTATTCAAACCATTTTCATCCTCACTTCCATGTACCTCGTTAAGGGATCTATTCTCTTATACAATAAAACCTTGATCAAAGTATTCAAAACAAGAGTCATACATGTTGAACACACAACAAAAATACAAGCATGTAAATATTTTTGTGTTTTTAAAGAAATTTAATATGTTTTTATGTATTTTTGGAATATAAATAAAAGAGCATAAAAGAAAACCTACTTTTTTATGCATGTAAGATTTAATATGAAATTTAAATCTAACACCAAAGAGAAAGAGTTGTCTATCACGGGCTCACCAAAATGTAACATCTAAAAATGTTTGTGTTTGTGTGTATAAGAGATATTACATTTAAATATGTTTTGGTGGTAAATAAGATTCTCTCCTTCTATCCTTAGATATGTAAATGAAAGATCCAAGTTGATTAACCCAAGAGGAAGGATCAATGCATAAATGAATCAAACATTTGCAAACAAGAATAAGGAAGGAAGATCTTAATTACCCGGGTTTGATTGATTAATTTGAAATGTATTTTAGATTTAGATAGATTGAGAACCTTAATTTAATTGAATGGGAGAAATTAACTAACCTTGAAATATTGCATATCCAAAGAATGCTTTTTTTTTTTAATCCCGTGTTGAGTTTTTGGAAAATTGGAGACCGGATCTGGAATAGAAATGCAGAGATAGACAAACCAAGAAATCTTTTTTCTATTCTAAGACTGTTCCAATTTGTACCCTCAAGTCAATGTCACCATTTGCTAGAATTTCTAATTGCGCCCTAGGTCACAATCAACCTAAAAAGTCTCAGACTAAAATTCTATTTTTGGATACCAGAAGTTTTCCAAAAAGGGTATCCAAATCTCTGTCCCGATCTGTTGTTCTGAACCTATACCTGCAATAAAAAGGGTTTGTTTGTTGGGGGAGGGGTTTGTCTTAGTCAAACCCTAATTTAGGTATTAACCTTGAAATCAATAATGAAATAAAGAATCCTAGAAAGTAGTAGAAGTAAATCTAATAATGAAACTATGATATTCAATAGATATGCAATTGTATTTCGAATGTAAGTAAGTATGCAAATATGAAAGCTTGGACTCAATTAGAAACCATAAACCTCCATGATTGTATGCTTGGAATCCACCTTGAAGGGAGAGTGAATCAGTGTTTGAGGATGCACAAAGGATCTTGAAGGAAGATCACACCACCATGATGGATAGATCTAGGGCTTGAATAATGAATCTTGAATGCTTGAACCAAATCCCTTCAAAGGCTTTAAATCTTGAATCCTTCATCTTCAATGGAGAACTTGAATGCTTGAGAGGAAGAATTGAACACTTTGAAAGATTTAAAATATGTAGAATGATGGATGCTTGAAAATTTTTCTTGATGGCTTCTTTAGAGGCACTTGATCATACTTCCTTGGTTCTTCACTTAGAGAGACTTAGTGATTAGTGGTTAGAGAAATGAGAGGAGAAAGATTCCTTTTATATGAAACTAGGGAAAAATCTTCTAGAGAGGATGACATAGGAGAATTAAATTCTAATTAAACCCATGCCCCTAGAAGAGCACCTATATTAAATATAGTTTGAGATTTGCTGCTTCGGAACCCAAAACAGCCGACTCGGAAGCGGGAAAATAAATTTTTGATGACCTCTGGCAGCCGACAGACTTCTAGATTTGAAAGGGGGACCTAGGTCAAGGTCAAGGTCATCCTTGACCTAGGTCAAGTTCAAGGTTGACCTTGACCCAGGGGGTCAGGACCCCTGGAAAACATGCCAGATGGGATGTAAGGTGCCCAGAGAGGCCCAATCAGGGTCCTAAACAGGCATATAAGCAGAAGGGGATGTAGAAATGAGAGGACAATGTGATAGTGGTCAAAAAAACCCCCCTAAGGAGGGCTAAACATTCTTATCATGGAAGTGCTTCCATTTTAAGATAATACACACACACACACACACACATATGAGTGGAGTATCTTCATTTTCCAACTTCCTCCTCTGCATTTCAGCCTAGATTTATTTCTTCTCTCATTCATTCTCTTGCAATGTTTTTTTTTTCTTTTTGATCAATGTGAAATGATATTATGTAGCCTTTTTGTTGGTTTCTAGTACTATTCTGACAATCAGTACACAATTATTCTTTTTTTTTTTCTTATTTAAAAATACAACATGATATAAATCCATATTTAGTAATCTAGTACATCTTTATTATTATTTTCAAAATTTTCCATGCATTTTTTTCTCAAAATCCCAATATGCTCTCTTCTTGCATCTTTCGATGATCTAGAGAATACAATTAGTTTATAGAAGAAAAAAACTTGTGAGGGATCTTATTTTTCTAGGTTTTGGATTTTAATTTATCTTTAGATATTAGTGTAATATGATATCTTAACCATTATGTCCAAAAAGCTTAAGATAGTTAAGATTGATTATTTTTTTCCAACAAATCTGGAGCTTAGGAAGCTAATCTTTGTATATAGTGTATAGGTCTAAAAAGTTAGCACCCATTAATTTGGAATCTCTAGGACCTATTTGGGCCCCATTTTAGTGATATCCTTGATTATGGATGTGTTTATGCTTGATTTTCTCACTTTTCTATCCATTTTTTCTTGAGCCCCTTAATACTTCTTGAGCCCCACAAATCTACCTCAAAATTTACCCTCCTGGGTATAGGTCAAACCTGGTTAGACCTATACCAGGTATAGTTAGAACCACTTGTGACCTATACCTTTGGGATTTTAAATTAGTGGGTTTGAGGCCCGATGCATAGTATTTCCATTTTCTCCCCCAGTGAGGTCGACCTCCAAAAAATTAAACCCCAAAATCACTAAAAAATGAGGCCTCTCCCCTTCATTTTTCCATCCATGATCTCTTAAAAGATTATGATATCTACTATATTGCAAGCATTTAGCCGAAGGTGATTTCAAGAAAGAAAGGATTTGGCTCCAAGATTTGAAGACTATTGTATGAATCTCTCTCTCATGATGGAGTAGTGGTGGATTTCCCAATTGAGAAAGAGGATACATATAATTTATGTATTCCTTCCATTCAAGCATATCAAGCATACATACATCCATAATCCATGACTTGGAAAGTGTATATCTATTGCAATGGTAAAGACATCCTACATTCTACAATTCAACATTCAATCAAGAAAGCATACATCTTTGTGGGTATAGTGGATCTGTATCCACCTACAAGGGTTTGACAAGTAAGGTGAATAATTAAATTTATCTTGTTTTACATGCTTTAATTATTTCAATTCATGGTTAATTCCTGAATGGGGGCTTGACCAAGGCAAGTCCCTTTTCCCCCAAAATTTCCCATTTTATCTTATGTGCAAGTGCAAGTCTAGAATAAATATTTAATTACAGATCTGAGAACCCATTTGAGAGAACTTTCCATATCCATTTTCTATTTTGGATTCTAATAGTATTAGGTATAGGTCAAACCTTCAACATATAGCCTGACATTTAGATTGCAAAATTTAGTTATAGACCCAGAAAGATAGTCTAAAGATTTGCCCAGATCTATTTTTTATTTTTTATTTTGATCAGATTGGGTATAGGTTGAACCTTCAAGCTATACCTAGGTATAGGTCAAACCATTTTCCACCTATTCACAAGATAGAACAAAAATTTACAGATTATAGATTTGCAGATCACTGACTACTGGATTCCAGTACCGGGACATTTCGGGACTTTGTTAGACATATTTTCAGCATTTTGCACACCTTCTTCCTCTTCCATTTTTAGGTATACACATTTTTTTTCCTACATCCTGCATCTAATTTATACATTTGATCAGATCTATTATTGTGTCTTGTTGTTACATCTTCTTTTGATTATAAACATAATATCTCTCTTTCTTCCCTACATTTACATCACAAAATGGAAAGCATCCATAAATTCTACCCTTAGCTAGATCTTGTGTTTTTTCCCTTGCATCCTTTGGGTTGTACAAACCATATTTGGCTCAAAGATAGGATTTAGGGTCCTTCCAGTGTATATGTGTGACTTAGTGGTCTACCATTAATCACCATTTCACCATATACATTTTGGTGAACCCGATGCTTTCATGCTTCATACTTTCTGATTTGATGGTTAGGTCTTCTTTGCATTGCATTTAAAGTCCATCTTTTGATCTTTGTGTTAGATTTTCATTTGCATAACTATATTATCTCTTGCATGCTTTGGCTAGATAGATTTTCCATTCCCATATTTAGATCTACTCTATTTTGATTACATGGTATGCATTTAAATATAGGTTCATTTGGTGTTAAAATCTTCTTTCATATCTAGATTTACTTTGTATGCATTGTGATAATCTCTATTTACATTACATTTTTACATTGCATATTCCCTTTATTTCATTCCTTTGGGTATGAGATTTATCACTTTGAGTCCAATCTATAGTATTCCAATTAGAAGATGTTGTAGACTCGTGGGTTCCTTTGATCCTAAACCTCCCTTCTTTCCTAGGAATCTTGATGAAACAACGATGCATCTTAATGACACACATTAAATCATGGAGAACAACTCTTATCATTATTCTCATGGTGAAGATGAAGAATTAGGAGTTCCTACTATCCAAATGCAAAAACTTAATCATGAATTTGAAAAGTTGGAACATTGGTTAGCTCAGGAGAATCATAATCTTAAATCTCTTTCCGTCGTAGAAGTTTTAAAAAAACTCATTCATCGTGATGAGAATGGTCTTAACCTCTTATGTGGAATTTCACATATTATTAATTCCGATGTTAAACCTCTCATAGAATGTGCTCAAGACTTAGGCTCTGTTCCCCCTACTACAAGTGTTGAAACTTGTTTTCCTATCTCCACTTCTATTCCTAGAATTTCCACTTATACTCCACTTCTTGTTACAACTTCAATGCAAACCTCTAACCCCACACATGTGATTCTCCCTAATCCTATTATTCCTTCTCTTCCTACTAGCGTTCCATGTGTTTCATTGTCTTCATATATGCCTTCTCATTATAGTGTTCCTTTTCATATCCCAATCTTCCTAATATTCTTCATTCTTCTTCCAACATTCCCCCCATTTCAAACAATATTTATAACATTTCCAATATTTCTACTCATATCATTTCTTCCACTAATTCCACCATTAATATCTTAGCTCAAATTGTGTCCTCTTTGCAACAACAACTTTCTTCTTTGACTCAATCCAAATTCAACATTTCCTACATGTGATATTGCTATTCCTTTGTCCATAGATATTATCTAAGCTATTATTCCACAAAGTATTGATATTCCTCATCTTGATACTTATAATGGTAAGGGTGATCATGTAACTCATGTTAAAAAGTTTCAAACCTTGTGAAGTGATTTCTCTCATGACTATAGGTTCATGACAAAGTTGTTCACTAGAACCTTTTGAGACAAATCCTTGCAATGGTACTGTTATTTTTCTCCTTATTCAATTGACTCTTTTCACAAGCTTGCTAATGCTATTATTCAACAATTTCAAAACAACATTGGTCCTCAAATTTTTTTAACTAATTTGATGCATTGTAAACAAGGTGTTAATAACATTAGTGACTTTATTGGTATATTTAAGCATTTGAATGATCAGATTTCTTATCATGTGTTTGATGTTGATATGCAAAACATTTTTACTACTAAATTACAAAAGGAGATTAGAGATAAGATACTCCTTACTGAGTTTTTTTCCTTTTCATAATTGTGTGGAGTGCTTCATCATTATCAACTTAAAGTGAGTCAATTTGAGAGAAACACTCCAATGAATCCAATTCCCATTGATAAGAGTGATGACGCATCCAATTTCAACAAATTTCAGAAGACTAAAAACTACATCAAAATCAACAAATCCTCCAACACAGTTGATGAACAAGAGGCAACAACATCCAAAAGTGTGGCTCCTTTTTCCTCTATGTTTAGACCTTCTCACAATTTTACTCAAGTTTTTGAATCTTTTCATAATGTGACATTGAAGTAAATTAATGAAAACATGATTAAAATTACTCCTTTCAAATCAATTGATCCATCCAAACCACCTTCTCGATTCTTTGATCCAAAAGATTCATGCCAATTCCATCATCAACCTAGTCATAATACCAAAAAATGTTATTCCTTGAAAAATGTGGTTCAAGACCTTATTTATTCTAATGCTATATTTGTAGATGTTGATATCAACCAAGGAAAAAAATTAGTTGCACCTCCTAATCATAATTTAGAAATATACACTAATCCTTTTCCATCTCATTCCACCAATACTATTGAGCAACCTTTTTCTCCCAAGGACACTGATTATGATGAGAAAGTTTATGAAGCCTCTCATGTTGTCAACCACATTGAACTTGTTGAAATAATCTTTCATTACCTTTAATCCTATTGAAATAATTAAGGCACCTGGTGTTCCTCTTTACATTGTCGCTAGGGTTGATGGTATTCCTTCCCTTAGTACCCTTGTTGATCCCACTTGCATGGTGAATGTGATAACTGAAGAGAATCTTTTTAGTAAAAAATTGCATAAATATTTATATGATAAATCTGATGTCTTCATTCAAACTTTCAATGGTTTCCTTTATCCTTCCCATGGCTCCATTTATTTTATTGTGGAAGTTGGTGATAAAAGTTTGGATACTACTTTCACTATTATTCCTACTTCTGATCAATTTCAAGTTAAACTTGGTCTTCCTTGGCTTATCTTTATGAATGTCTTGGCTTCTCCTATTCATAAATGTGTTATATTTCCTCATAATTGAGAGATTGTGACTGGTAACCATAGTATTTTTCAGCCTTTTGTGCCTTGAGACTCCGTTGACCTTAATTTATTTTGGACTTACATTTCTCAACCAGCTAAAGTTTGTAATGATTATCTTTTCTGATCATACCAAGCCTTTAAGATTCAAAAGATTTGTGAACTTAGAAAACCTAAGGATGATCCTAGTCATAGAATTTTTCCTACACCACCTTTTCCTCCTTATCCATATCCTCTTCCTATCATCTCTCAGCCTAGTGTGGTTCCTTTGATTCTTCCTCCTAAAGAAGAAAATGACCTGATGTATATTGATCCTATTCCAGCCAAAATATCTAGTAAAACCAAACATAACTATCATTCTCATGATCGTCCTTTCAAATGTCATGCTAGAGCCCATGAATGTGCTTCCTAAAACATTTCTTCACCTCATACCCCTCCACATACTTCACTTTCCTTTGACCAAACCATGCTTGCGCCTACAAAGGGAGTGAGTTTAAACAAAGTTAAAATGAACAAACATGACAATATTATTTGTATCTTGGATTCTATTACAATTAATCTTGATGAAGAAGATACTCTCAATGATAATGTTAATGATACTAACAATGATATGAATTATAGTTATTTTGATGATATGTATGAGATGGTTGATATTTATAATGATTTACCATCTATGCTTTCACAATAATTATCTATCACTCCTAATCCCGGATATAGTAACCTTTCTGCATAGCAGGGTCCTTGTTTGGTTTTTTTTTTTCATTTTTTGTGCTTGATGGTGTTCCTCTTGCAATTTTCTCACCTTCCCTAGAAACTATGGACTAAGATGGGGGTAGGTGATACACTTGACTAGATCCTCTTGTACAGGGAATCCTTTGTTTTTATTTTCTTTGTTTGCTTGTTTGGTGTACTATGTTTCCCCTGTAATGTGTTCCTTGTTATATGTCTTGTTTAGATTTATTTAAATGACATTTTTTTCTCCATTCATGCAAGGTTATAAATAAATCACAATGTTGTAATCATTCTTCTATTTGTATCTTTCTTATTCTATATGTTGTTGCATGTTATGTTGTACATGTGTCATTGTTTGTAAATGTGCCTTTGTGTTGTCTCTTTGGGATGATGCATAGTGGTACCACCTATTTTTTTTGGTCTTTGCAATGCTGTCCAAAAAGACTCTTCTTCGTGACTCTTACGTGTCTTTCTTCCATTGTGTTTTAGTTCTAATTACTTTGGAGAATGATGACAGTTCATTTTGACATAATTCTAATATACATGAGTTATCATATAACCTACTGACCCCACATTTGGTAGATCCCTTTTGTGCTCTCTTTTGTCATGTGCTCATTTCCCTTGATTTTTCCTTTATTGGAGGCATTTCATAGTGGAAATGTTTCTAGTGGTTACATGTACACTTTGTTAAATCCATTACTAATGTTAAGGCACTTGCAATTCCTTTAACGTTGGGGCATACTGTGCTCACATTTTTGCACATACACACTAACTTATGATGATGCTTTACATTTTGGATCCCTTAATGGACATACAATCGTTAAGGACTCATCCCTACACTTTGGATCCCTTATGAACATACAATCCTTAAGGACTGATCCCTCATTTTATTTTTATCCCTTATAGATATACAATCCTTAATGAGATATCACTCTTTTCAGATCCCTTATTCACATATAATCTTTAAGGACAGATCCTAGATGGACTGACTAGCTCGACACACAAGCCCTGCTAGAACTTTCAATTCCATCTCTTCTGATGCTTTTGTGTGGTCCAAAGTATGACATAGAATCTTACTAGGCACATGGGTCCCACTTTTCAATTTTTTTGTTGTTCATAGTGAGACATACAATCTTACATGAGCTAATGCAATCTCTCTCTCTCTCTCTGATGTAGGAGCACCTAGAACCTAGGGGCCACCATGAGACCCTAATGGAGATCCAAGAAGAGATGAATTATAATGAGACCTAAAAGGTCTTAAATATATGTAATTTTTCCAATAGAGCCACAAAATGTAATGAGATGTACTAAAAGTGCTAAAATGATGTAATATTACCATATAGGCAAAATAAGGCCTAAAGGTCTAATGTAATGGTCTAGGGAGTAGAAGTAGGTTTTTGATTAAATGGTTAATTTTTGGGGGTTCATTTAAAGACCACTTGGAATGTAATAGGTGCATTGGATACATGGTTGTCAAGTTGACAACTTAGTTGTGAACTTGACAACATTTTAATTTTTTTTGTCACTATGTGGACAATTAGTTTTAAATTGCTCCAGTTGGTTCAAGGGTAGTTTTAGATGTAGTTGGTCAGTTCCCATGGTTGGAAAAATCATAAATACACTGAAAATAATCACAAAAATATGATGAAGTTAATGTAGGATACAAGAAGTTGGTGTAATAGGTTGGAAGTTCAATAAAAGTTGGTTTTTCTACATTTTCCATGTTTGGAAAGTTATAACAGTAATCTTAATTCATGTTTTTCCAGATGTAATGCTATTGCCTTGAGTTCTTTTTGGTTGGGAATGTTTCTATACTAAACTAGGCATGTTTTGGTTTTTGTGGGATTGTATTTGATTAAGAAACAAAGACATATCGGGATTTGAGTGAAGACTGCTCCAAACCCTCCCATAGGGTAACCTAGGGGACTCAAAATGTGATTTCTTTTAGAGCTTACATTGAATAAGCCTCTCGTATTCAAAAATGATGAGGAGGGGGTGTATTCTAACTGTCCTAATGTTTTTTAGAGTACCATGCAGCAAGGAGCATGTGTTGGAGTGCAGTGAAGGGTGACTGTGGACTATAATGGTTTGGATAGTGCCCAAGAAATCTAAAGGGACTTTGTCTACACAAGTAAATGGAGGGTGTTATGAGGGTTAGGAGGAATGTTAAAAGAGTATTTTGGAGAGTTTATAAGTGGCCCAAGATCCTAGAAGAGGTTTTAGGTACATGTAATGGAAGTTTAATCACTATCAACAGTGATATGAGTGACTGTCTTGTAGGGGTAGATTTGTTATCTTAAGTGGGATAGTAGGGTCTTAAGATGTAGATCCTAGTTGGGTGAATCAAGGGTGATAAGAATTTGAAGGAGAATGGTAATGAGTGTGGTAAAAGCCTTAGTGGATTTTTGAGTATGTCTTCCATGGTAGGGTAAGAGAGACATCATGTTGCGAGTGGATTATCTTAATGTTGATATGATAAAGTGTAGAGTGGTCAATAGGGTTATGGGTTGTGAGAGTGCTAATAAACTTGTGTTTAGAGTGAATAGATGCTAGCGCATAGTGGGATGGGGGATCTAGTTGAAGTAGGATACCATTAATAAATCATATATTGTCAAGGGTTTGAGTATGGTCTAGAAGTGTGTTAGTTCCT
This sequence comes from Thuja plicata, assembly GCA_018584345.1. Taxonomy (NCBI): domain Eukaryota; kingdom Viridiplantae; phylum Streptophyta; class Pinopsida; order Cupressales; family Cupressaceae; genus Thuja; species Thuja plicata. Next base: position 9,594,424 of record MU226400.1, on the reverse strand, counting down.
TTTCTTGTTGATCTTGGTATACCTCTAGCTCAAGTACATTCCTCTATAGACCCAAGCACTGATTCAACAAGAAGAAGCAACATTCAACAAGGTCCTAAAACCTTCTACACTTTGAGATCCACAACTTAGGTGGGTATTACCTATCTTCTACCTTTCAAACTATAACAACTTTATAAGCAGGTAGGAATGGTGGATGTAGTATAAAACTAGTAAATTGTAACAGTTTTTATAAAGGATGAGAACCACAAATATAACATGTCAGACCAGTGTCCTATCTAGTGGGTATGGAGTCACTTTAAATGCAAAGACTCTTAAACAACAAAATTCATCAAATATAAATCTTGTAAATGATCACTGAACTTGACTATGCCTTACATACTCAATTCAAACTTCCTAGAAGAAAATGTAATCATCCAATTCACTTCAATCCTTTACTCGCTAAAATTCTATAAGGATGTTTAATTATCTATAAAAGAAACCCTAAAGCAATTAGACCCTCTGCCTTATAGAGTGATGGATTGAAATTCCTTAACAATCAACCCAAATGAGTATAAGAGACCAAACTAAAGACATTACAATTCAATAAGAATTCACAAAATGCAAGGAAATATAGACAAAGCTTATTGATAAAACATCTAAACATGAAAAATCAGAGCCCGAAGACCATTGATAGTATTAATTTAACATGTAGAGCTTACAAGCCTTGTTGTGTCATAAAATTCCATCCCTTACTAAATGGTCTTGATTATTATTTTATAAGAACAAGAATGCTACAAGATTTGGAGAATTTAGGGTTAGGGTTTACAACCAATCATGTCAAGCATTTAATTTTTATTGTCAAGTTGAAACCCTATCTCTCTTCAATCTGTGAAAATATGATATGATCTGGAAGTCAGCCACCATAGTCCATGGATGTGAGTGCAGTACCCTGAAGTCAAAGAATTCCCAAGAATGACTCAGAAAGTAGCTCACATAAATGTAGAAATGATCAGGCACCGCTAAATGCATTTAGCCTCTGATACAAAACCCTTTTCTGTCAAGTCTGGACATAAATACATCTTGGCATATCAGATTCCTATTCCTCTTGTCATCAATAGTTGTTCAAAATCTATCCATAAGATTAGATCACAACATTTATAGCTCTGAGATCAAAATATTAGTCCACCGCCATGAAACCCCCTGAGTCAAAGATTTAAATATTCAAATTTTAGTTATAATGGCTACAGGTGGGACAGAAAACAATTTGGATGGTTGAGATTAAGCCTTTGCATAGCTTTAAAACATATACATTGATATTCATTAAGTTACCTGGGCTCAGAATCAGATTAGACACATGGAAAACAGGCCTTAATGGATAGATTTTGATTACTTTTTCATCAATCCATTATGTGTGTTGTCCGATAAAAATCAAATTATTCACCCTTTATCTTATCCTTATCCTCAACTTCTCACCAGTATTTAACTTGCACCCTTAACTTTGGTTTCATCTAGAGATTATGCGATTGTGTAATCTCCAAGTTGCTGAACATTTTGGCTAACCCTGGGTATATCATGAGATCACGCACACACTATTAGATCAACATAACATCTATGATTTAGATCTATCCACAAAAAACTTGACTTTAACTTCATCTTGACTCAGTTTCATCATGAGATTGTGTGACTGAATAGATCTCCAAGTCACTGAACATTCCACTTAACTCAGGTTAAGAATGGAGATTACACGCAAGCCATAAGATCTTCGTTGCATTGATGGCCTGCACCAAGTCTCAAGATGAATCTGTACTTGACCATTTCTTTGTGATATTAAACATGAACCACTCGATAAAATCCACATCAACAACTCAGGTACCTTCCATATCAACTCAGCTCTTAACCTTATCATAAATACAAACTCAAAAATTTAATCCTTCACCCATGGTCAAATATGAAAATTAAGCAACTGAAAGAAAACCCTGAAGAACTGAAACTAACTTGACAAGACATCTCTTTTACCCTAGTTTGATTATGAGATTACACAACTGAAGGAATATCAAGGTCTCCGAATCATATCTTAACTCTTAAGTATATTTTGAGACTACATGCAAGCCATAGGATCAGCTCTTGATCAATGGTCCTCATCAAGTCTCTGAGTAATTTTGTACTTCATAATTTCATTGTGAGATTACATGCCAGCCCCAGATCTCTACTTTGATCAATGACTCTAATCCTTTTCATGCAAACTCCTTCTTGTTTTAACTTGAATCATAATCCATTTAGAGATTGCACAACCAAGGAAAATCTCCAAGTCAATAGATAAACTCCTCAACTCTAGTTACACTCAGAGATTTAGCGCAAACTATCAGATGCATCTATCCTTGATCACACATGGCAATACCATGTTAAATATCTGAAAATATAACTCAGCCTTGAAACTAACTATGGTAGAACCTGGGTCCATTCTGAGATCACGCAACTGAAGAAAATGCCAAGTCACAAGAACATTTCTTAACCCTTGATTCTATTACGAGATAAAGCACAAACGACACAATCAACACAAGGATAGAATAAGATCTATGATCTTCATGAAATCTTGAGACATTTAACTTAACCTTGAATCCATATGGAGATCTCACAACTAAAGAGAAAAATTAACTCTGCCTTGACCTCAGGTCTATTTTGAGATCACGTGACTGAACTAAGTCTCGAAGTCATGGAAATAAAATATTAACTCATGGTTTGCTTAGAGATTATAAGTGAGCCACACGATCAACATAAAGATTGACGATGCACATGAAATCACGATACCAAAAGAGCATATTCCATTTTTTCTAGAGATTAAGAGACTTAAGCCTACGCCAAGTCATGAGATAGAAAGGAATATTCATTCTCAGTTAAGTGACTACACAACTAAGCAAGGATAATAAAGCGCACATGAAAAAAAATAACTTAAGTGGGTCAGAAAAGGTAACTCAAAATTATAACAAGTCCATGAAGGGTGCAGGGTATTTTCTCAACGGCTAGAAAATTTGATATTAGGGCTTGGGGACAAAGCAAGAAATAGGAAATTTTTCATGACTTACGCAGATTTCTTGCAAGATTTTTAGCAGTGAAAACATAGGCTCTGACTAGGGAAGTTTTAACGCAAGTTCAACACTAGAAAACCAGATCTCTGAGGAGAGCATACCAACTCAAAAAATGGAAAATTCACCACAGACAGACCAAAACAGGAGAAAATAAAGTAGGAAAATATTTACAAATATATACAATAGTGTGCATGACCAAAAACTTAGGAAAAGAATGGCTTTAAGAACTGCACATTTACAAGAAGATCATGTATCTCACCAGTAAGACTTTACAGGAAGTGGGAATCTTTTCCATGTAATTCATGCACAATAAATGGTCCTAACCGTAAGGACTCAAACTTGCCATGTTTTCCCTTGTCCTCAATCCTTGCATTCTATTGGAGTACCATGTCATTCACCTGAAACTTTCTTTATGATGCTCTCTTATTAAATAAATACTTGGAATGTTGTTGGATCTTTTGATTCTGAAATTTTGCTTCATTTCTTATGTCATCCTGTAGTACCAACTGCAACATTATGTTCTGCATTGGCTTAGTTACTTCTATGTCCTCATCTTGGGTGAATTTGTAGACTGGTAACAAATTGTTTAATGGAAACCTAGCTTGTGTTCCATAAACTAGTTCAAAATGAGATACACCTATAGCTATTTTCATTGTTACCATATCATCCCACAAAGCCAACTTAAGCTTTGAATTCCAAGCTTTCTTATTCTTTTCAAGTGTTCTTTTGATAATCTTCATGATGTTCTTATTTCTGGATTATGCTTGTCCATTTCCATGTGGATGATATGGTGAATAATAGGAGATCACAATGCCATACTAATCATGAAATTCTATGAATTCCTCAGACCTAAAGCACATAGAATTATCCATCACTAGCTTGCTAGGCACACCAAACCTAGTCAAAATATTGTCTGTTAGAAAATTAATGACCACCTTGCTGGTTTCCCTCTTGGTTGGTATAGCCTCAACCCATTTTGTGAAATAGTCTATGGCAACAAGGATCCAACTATGACCCCCACTAGACTTCTCTGAAAATTCATTAATAAAATCTATGCCTCATTGGGAAAAAGGGACTTCAATTGAAATTGGATTCAAAGGAAAAGCCCTTGAATACACTAGCTTCTTTGAAAATCTTTGACAAGTCTCACACTTCTACACAAACTGATGAGCATCCTTGAACAAACAAGGCCAATAATAACCAGCTCTAAGTATCTTGTGTACAGTTTTCTTTGTTGAATAGTGACCTCCACAAACACCACTATGTATCTATGTTAATACCTTCTTAGACTAAGTCTTATCAAGACAAAAAAAAGAATTCCATCTCTTTTTTTCCAATATAAGTCTCCCTGTATTAGTACATACTTGTGACTCTTAAGTCTGAGAATCCTTCTTTGACTCTATGTCATGTCCTCAGGACATTTACTTTTCTTCAAAAAATAAACAATATTAGTATACCATGGTTGCATCTTAATGCTAGTTGGCATTTCATTTTCTTGCACATTGTTTACTTGGGTAAGCTCCATGTTTGAATATGTCATGAGCTTTGCAAGTCCCAAGCCTCTAACTAATTTGGTAATATGGATCTCTAGATCAAATTCTGGTATTCTTTTGATCCATTTGCACCTCTTACCAGTGACCTCACTTTGAGACAAAATATCCTTGACTGCAGCATGAGGAACATAGGCAACTACCTTAGCACATACTAGATTAGGCCTAAAAGCATTAATTGCCTTAACTAAGGCATAAGCTATCTTCTCCATAATTTCATAATTCAACTCGACTGCTTGCAAGGATTTTCTTAAAAATGCAATTGGATGCTCAAATTATTCCTTGTCCTTTTGTAACAACACTACAACAATGGTATGCAATGAAGCAAATGAGAAAATAGAAAAAGGCAACTCATAATTAGGAGATTTTAATAATGGTGCTTCCTAATTAGCCAATTTAATTCTCTCAAAAGCTTGTTGATATTCTGAACTCCAAGCATATTTAACATCTTTCTTTAACAAATTGGCAATAGGTTTTATGAAATCTTCAAAATTAACAATGAACCTTCTTACAAATTGTATTCTGCCCAAGAAAGATTGGACACCTTTGATGTTCTTGGGAGGAGTCAATATATTAATAGCTTCAATCCTCTCAGGATCTATTCTTACAGGTTCTTTGGACACTATATACCCTAGTAACTTTCCCTCTGAAACAACAAAATGACACTTCTTTGGATTAAGCAAAACTCCAAACTCCAAAGCCTTACCAAATATCTTTTCAAGATGTCTGCAATGGTCCTCAGTATTTTTTGAATATGCAGTAAGATCATCTTGGTAAACAGCCATAATTATATTTATGAATTCCTTGAAAGCAACATCCATTCCTCTTTGAAAAGTGGCCCCTGCATTCATGAGACCAAATGAAATACTAACATAAACATAAATTTCCCAAGGGGTAGTAAAGGTTGCCTTGAATTGGTCTGACTCCTTGACTAAAACCTGATTGTAATAAGAAAATCCATCCATCATAAATAGAAGGTCACGCCCTGTAACTCTTTGTAGTATTTCCTCCATATTAGGCAAAGAATAATTATCTTTAAGTGATGCCACATTAAGGTTTCTGAAGTCAACACAAAGTCTAATATCTCCATTATTTTTTCTTACAGACACAAGATTTGACACCCATGATGAATGTTTGATTGCTTTTATTATTTGGGCATCCCTGAGTTTCATCAATTCTTCCTACATCTGTGATGCTAGCAAAGGATTGATAGGTCTCTACTTTTGTCTAAAAGGTTTCACATCAGGCTTTAGGGGAATTTCATGCTGAAATAGATCCTCCTTGTATGCCTTAAGATCTTCATAAGACCAAGAAAAAACATGCTTGTACTTCTTTAATAAGCTGATCAAATTTTCTCTGATGTGGGGGGCTAAATTGTTCCCTATATATACCATTTTAGGGATAGTCTCTAGACCTAAATTCACTTCTTCAACACTATCCATTTTGACATCAGATCTCTTAAGCAAGTGACCATCATTGTCACTAAAATTCCCTCTAGTTGAACCAAACCCTTAGGTATAACATTTGTTGACAACTGAAAAACGTTTGTCCCAAAAATAGTTTTCTTGTTATCTATGGTTTCAACAAAAGCATTGCAATCAATTTTCTGACCTTCATAATCATCCAAGCATTGAATGAACTAGATAATATCTTTTTCATCTTCAAAAACTTGCCAATTGTATACATTATCAGGAATTATAGGCTTGATCTCGGTTTCAATAGTAGAGATCCCAACCAAAGTTATATCATTTTCTTTATGGCTACATTTTCCAATAAATCAGCCATAATGTTCTTAGATCTCTCTATCCATTCTATTTGGAAAGCATCAACTAACTCAATCTTATCCCATACTACATGTTTGTACAATTTTAATCTATCATTTTTAGCAGCATATAGGGATCTAATTTGGGAAACAACTAATTTAGAGTCCCCTAATACTCTTAACAATTTTATCCCATGTCTTATGGAAACCTCTAAGCCCAATAAAAATTCCTCATATTCTATAGTATTATTTATGCATTGAAAAGCTAAGAGGAATGAATATTTAAATGTAGTACCTGATGGAGATATAAAAAATACCAGATCCTGATCCTTCCTTTGAGCATGCTCCATCAAAGTACATCTTCCATATCTCATTTTGGTGTGATTTTGACTCCTTCACAATTGGGTCTTGGTTTTCAACTTTAGAGCCATCTTGCTCCATTCTAAAACTTTCCATATCAACATCAACAAAATAATTGAGATCCTTAGGATCCCTCCTTTCAATTATCACTGGAGCTCTTGGTGCTCTATACAATTTAACATCACTCCTATTTATAGGGATAGTAGCATATGACAGGTCCAATTGCAAATGTCCTCCAACTGCTGTTGCCCGCTGTCTAGACAGTAACATACAATAATGTGGTGGTGTATCAACCATAACCACATCCATTTTAAAATTAACCTCGGGAAAAAAAACAATCTTCACTTAAATTCCCTTTAAGGTTCCTACCATAGGTACCTCTCGGTTGTCCATAGAAAAACATCTTCCAAAAGATGTGTCAACTTTTAAGCCCAATTCCTTCATAACACCATATGGCATCACATTTGTTGCTGCAGCAGAATCTATCATACAATTTCTTATCAATTGGTCATTCACTAGCAATGTGACATAAAAAGGATCAACCTGAGATGGCTCCCGAGTAATAATTTTCCCTACATATATTTTAGGAGGCTCTTGCTCCCCATCAACTCTTTTTTTCTTTATAGTCTTTATGGTAGGAACATCATCATCTGTTATCTTTGAGCAAAGAGAAGGTTTCCTCTCTAAGCTCCTTGACCTTTAGCATCTCAAGTAAAGGTACTAACACCTTCATTTGAGATAGATCATGTTTCATTTCAAAAGCAGGAAAACTCAAAATGTCTCTAATAGAAACCTTACCCTTGCTTTCTTTGGATTTCTCTACTCCTTGAACAACAATGGGAGTATCCTTGCTTTTCACCTAAATTTTATCCTTATTTTGGATTGGGGGTTGATTAGGACTTTCCTTTATAAACAATGAACTAGACCTTCCCTGATCCTTATCCACCTTTCTATTTCTTAAAATATAAGCACTCCTAGCTTGAGCAATTACAACAACAATGAGAGATCTCACTTCTTAATCACTAGGTCTTCTTAATTGTGTATGTTTATCCTTTGAATTAGAAAAATTTATGGTATAATTCTCTCTACTCTCCTCTTTAGGATAGGTCAAGACCATATTGACTTTAGATACCTCCTCCTAGTGATCACTCTGATCATCTTCATTCTCAGCAGACCCTTCCAAATCTTGCGCAACTGCACATTCAAGAGGAGAATGTGGAATTTTGCAGGGAACACACCAAGAAATATTCTCTACATTATTTCTCTTTAACGGATCAAGAGTACCTTTATTACTTGGCCCCTCTAACAGAGGTTTACCATCCTTCCAATTTGTTTTATAGGGCATATCCTGCAATTTATAAGGTTTCTCAGACCTCTGATTTTTTTGTCTGTTACTCTAAAAACCTCTCTCATTTTTATCTACCTTAGTATTCAGGTCCTTGATTCCAAAAACTAGTTTATCAACTTTATCATTTTTATTTTCTTTCTTGGGAAACTTATTAGATTGACCCTTAGAGTCTTTCCATAACCTGCCATCATCTATTTTCCCAAGTTTACCTGATGCCCTTCTATTACTTTCAATGTTTACCGCCATCTTGAATGCATCCCTTAATGTACATGGGTTCTTATCCCTTACAAGATAGGTAATATTACTATCCAAGGCATTGCAATATTTGGTAGACATAAATTTTTATCAAACCTCAGTACTTGGAATAATTTATGCATGGCCTTCTGGAATCTGCTATTGAATTCAGATACAGTTTCATTTTGAAACTTCTTAATGTTATTGAATTCATTCAACATATAGTCAGAATTCACATGATCACCATATTGTTCCTTGAATCATTATTTAAATTCATTCCATGAATTGATTCTCCCATTATCAAGGCCACGGTACCAATCTCTAGCATCTTCAATTAAGGATTGTACAAATAATTTCATAACAATATCTGCATGCTCGATTTCATAGTCATTCATCTTGTCAAAGAAAGCTTTTAGGTGCTCTTCACTAGTTATTCCATTATTTCTACTAAATTTAGGGATTTTATCCCTTATTTCATTTGGAATTACATTTGGCTGGTTTGGAATACCATCAAAATATAATTTTCCATATGTCTCCAAATGCATGGGTCTCCTCTGAAAACCAAGACCTTGATTTTGGCCACTTGAACCAAGACCTTGGGCCTAATTTGTAATACCTTGAAGTGAACTAGATCCTATTATATTAGTATTAGTATTTGTTGCTTGCACCTTAGGACCTAATCCACTACTACTCTAAGTATTAGTAGTAGTATTAATTGCCTTTTGATTATAGCAGTTTGAAGAAAAGCAATTTTCTTCTTCATTTCTGCAGCAGTAGCAGCCAATTCTGCCTTTTCCACTTTACTTTTCTAGCTCTTTCTAGCTCTATGTCTAATAGAGACATACCCTAAGATACCTCCATTTTAGGTTTGGGCTCATCAATGTGTATACCAGTAACCTTTTGTTTACCTTTATCTAGTTTAGGGTTACTTGCACTGTTTGAAGGAGGATCTTATAAAGGAGCCTTAGGCCCTGAAGACCTTTCATTTTCCCAATCAATGATTTGTCTGATCACAAGCTCTTCCTCCATCTGTCTTCTATTTGAATGTCTCTCCCTCTCTTGAAATTCCTTCCCTTTGGCATCCATATCACCAAAGATCTTCTTATTTATCCCCTTATAGCTCTGACCCACACCTTGATTCATCAATTTAAGTTGTGCAAGTTGTCTTTGTAAGTATTCATTCTCAATCATAGCTTCCATAACCTCATTCTCTTTTCCCTTTTCTAATCTTTTCCTTAAAATATTTTTTCATGTATTTCTCTTCTCAATGCATCATTACTACCAAAAATTAGATCAGGAGTAGGCAAAGTAATATCAGAATTTGTAGAATCCTCAAGATTTATAAGGTCTACTTCTCTTTGGTTTATTTCTTCTTCATAAGGAGCATCTTGTAAAAATGTGTTATTTCTTGTATATTGGGAAGAAGTTTCAATGTTTAAAACATCTCTAGGTCTGAAATCTCTATTGTTTCTCCTTTCACTATCTTTTCTATATTGAACCTGAGTCACAACCTTTTGTTGAGATATACCTTCTTGGATAGGAGTATCAAACATGTTGTCAAAGAAACCAAAACCATCGGATTCAAGACTGGGAGAAGGAGTATTACTTCTCTCTAGGATAGTATCCAAAGGATGACTAACCCTTGAAACCTTAGGTTCCCAAGAACTTCCACTTGTGGACTCAGTTCTTCTTGACAAATTTATTTTAGCAGGCTTAGGAAGCCCACTTTCTAGTTCAACTTTTGGATGATCTTTCATGTATGCTCTGGTGTTTCTCATATTTTCTTATATATTGAATAACAAGATATAGCACAACATTATGTTTTTTATCTGAAACACTAGCCAACTAGATTCAAAGTCGCCACCCAATAAAAAATTGGGATTTAAAAAAAGAGACTTCACCTCTATTATTTTTTGCAAATATTTAAAGAAAACTTATGAAAATAAATTATCTCTTATTCTCCAGTGGATGGGTTAATTTTTACCTTTATTTGATAAGACTTCAAAAATCTTTTGTGCTAAGTCTCCCTAGTAGACTCTCCATTTCTGTTAGTTCCTTTTCTTGTTGATCTTGGTATACCTGCGGCTCAGGTATGTTCCTCTATAGACCCATGCACTGAGTCAACAAGAAGAAGAAGCAACGTTCAACAAGGTCCTAAAATATTCTAAAATTTGAGCTCTATAACTCAGGTGATTATTACCTATCTTTTGCCTTTCAAACTATAACAACTTTATATAAGAAGGCAAGAATGGTGGATGTAGTTTAAAACCAATAAATTGTAACATTTTTATAAAATTGGATGAGAACCACAAATATAACATATTAGACCAGTGCCCTATCCAGTGGGTATGGAGTTACTTTAAATGAAAAGAATCTTAAACAACAACATTCATCAAATATAAATACTGCAAATGATCACTAAACTTGACTATGCCTTATATACTCAATTCACACTTCCTAGAAGTGGATGTAATCATCCAATTCACTTCAATCCTTTACTCACTAAAATTCTTTAAGGATGTTTAATTCTCTCTGAAAGAAACCCTAAAGAAATTAGACCCCCTGCCTTACAGAGTGGTGGATTGAAATTCCTTAAAAACCAACCCAAATGAGTATAAAAGACCAAACTGAAGACATTATAATTCAATAAGAATTCACAAAATGCAAGGAAATATAGACAAATCTTATTGATAAAACATCTAAACTTGAAAAATCAGAGCCAGAAGACCAATGATAGTCTTAATTTAACATGCAGAGCTTACAAGCCTTCTTGTGGCATAAAATTCCATCCCTTACTAAATGGTCTTGAATATTCTTTTATAGGACCAAGAATGCTACAAGCTTCAGACCATTTAGGTTAGGGTTTACAACCAATCATGTCAAGCATTTAATTCTGATGGTCAAGTTGAAACCCTGTCTCTCTTCAATATGTACAAATTTGATCTGATATAGAAATCAGCCGCCATAGTCCATGGATGTGAGCGCAGTACCCTGAAGTTGAAGAATTCCCAAGAATGACTCTGAAAGTAGCTCACATAAATGCAGAAATGACTAGGCATCGCTAAATACATTTATCCTCTGATACAAAACCCTTTTTTTTCAAGTCCAGACATAAATACATCTCGGCATATCAGATTTCTATTCCTCTGGTCATCAACAACTATTCAAAATCTATCCATAAGATTAGATCGCAACATATATAGCTCTGAGATCAAAATATCAGTCGACCGCCATGAAACCCCTTGAGTCAAAGATTTAAATATTCAAATTTTAGTTATAACAGCTATAGGTGGTGCGGACAACAATTTGGACGGTCAAGATCAAGTCTTTTTATAACTTTAAACCATATATGTTGATCTCTATTAAGTTACCTGGGCTTAGAATTTGATTAGACACGTGCCATGCAAGTGCGATGCCTTAATGGATAGATTTTGATTACTTTTTCATCAAGCCATTACGCCTAACATTGGATCAAAATCAACTTGTCCTCCCTTTATCGTATCCTCATACTCGACTTCTAACCAGTATTTAACCTGCACCCTTAACTTTGGTTTCATTTGGATATTGCGCGACTGTGTAATCTCCAAGTCGCTAAACATTTTGGCTAACCCAGAGTATATCATGAGATCACGCACACCCTGTTAAATCAACATAGCATCTATGGTTTAGATCTATCCATGGAAATAATGAATTTAACTTCATCCTGACCTAGGTTCATCACGAGATTGCACGACTGAATAGATCTCCAGGTCGTTGAACATTCCACTTAACTTGGGTTAAGACTGGAGATTACATGCAAGCCATAAGATATTTGTTGCATCGACGTCCTACACCAAGTCTCAAGATGAATATGTACTTGACCATTTCATTGTGATATTAAATGCAAACCACTCAATCAAATCCACATCAACGACTTAGGTCCCTCACGTATCAACTCAGCTCTTAACCTTATCATAACTCAAGTCATTTAGAGATCTCGTGACTAAAAGGTAAACACAAAATGAGCAAGTTAATCCTTCACCCATGGTCAAATCTAGAGATTACATGACTAAAGGAAAACCTTGAAGTACTAAAACTAACTTGACCAAACATGTCTTTTACCCTAGTTTGATTCTGAGACTATGTGATTGAAGGAATATCAAGGTCTCTGAATCATATCTTAACTCTTGAGTATATTTTGAGACTACATGCAAGCCATAGGATAAGATCTTGATCAATGGCCTTGTCAAGTCTCTGAACAATTTTGTACTTCATTATTTCATTGTGATATTACACACCATCCCCAGATCTCTGCTCTGATCAATGGCTTTAATCCTTTCCGTGCAAACTCCACCTTGGTTTAACTTGAATCATACTCCATTTAGAGATTGCGCGACCAAGGCAAATCTCCAAGTCGCTGGATAAACTCCTCAACTTTGGTTACACTCAGAGATTTAGTGCAAACTCTCATATGCATCTGTCTTTGATCACACGTCATAATACCATGATAAATCTCTAAAAACGTGGCACAACCTTGAAACTAACTATGCTAGAAACTGGGTCCATTCTGAGATCACAAGACTGAAGAAAATGCTAAGTCACAAGAACATTTCTTATCCCTTGAGTCTATTATGAGATAAAGCACAAACCACAAGGTCAACACAAAGACAGAACAAGATCAATGACCCACGTGAAATCTCGAGACATTTAACTTGACCTTGAATCCATTTGGAGATCTCGCAACTAAAGAGAAAAAGTTACCCTTCCTTGACCTTGTTTCTATCTTGAGATCATGCAATTGGACTAAGTCTCAAAGTCGCGGAAAGAAAATCTTAACTCATGTTTTGCTTAGAGATTATGCATGAGCCACAAGATCAACATTAAGATCAAAGATTAGCATGAAATATTGAGACCAAAAGATAATATTCCATTTTGTTTGGAGATTAAGAGACTTAAGCCCGCACCAAGTCGCGAGATAGAAAGTAATATTCATTTTTGGTTAAGAGACTATGTGACTAGGCAAGGATAATAAAGCACACATGACAAAAAATATCTTAAGTGACTCAGAAAAGGTAACTCAAAATTATAACAAGTCCATGAAGGGTTTAGGGTTTTTTCTCAATGGGTAGAAAATTTGAAATTAGGGCTTGGGGATAGAGCAATAAATAGGAAAGTTTTCATGACTTAGGCAGATATCTTGCAAGAGTTTTAGTAGTGATAACAAAGTGATCCTTTTGGTGAGAATACTTGAGTGTTGTTACAAAACAAACAAGGAACATTGGAGTTCCCTTCTAAGCGATGTCTCTCTTATCTTAGTTTTTTATTTGATGAGGACCTATGTCACTTTGGGGATTGATGTTTCCTTGTCTCCTTAGCTTTGGTGAGATCATCTTATTCATTTTGATCAAATTTACTTTGAGCATGAGATTTCCTCATACTCCCGCTAAAGTAGGGGCTAAATGTATAGGTCTAAAAAGTTATCACCCATTAATTTGGAAGCTCTAGGACCTATTTGGACCCCATTTTAGTGATCTCCTAGATTATGAATGTATTTATTCTTGATTTTCTTGCTATTCCCTATGTTTTTCCTAGAGCCACTTAATACTTGGTCCCCGCAAATTTTCCTCAAAATTTACCCTCTTAGGTATAGGTCGCAAGTGGTTCGACCTATACCTTGATTATGGATGTGTTTATTCTTGATTTTCCCACTATTCTCTATGTTTTTCCTAGAGCCACTTAATACTTCTTGGTCCCTGCAAATCTTCCTCAAAATTTACCCTCTTGGGTATAGTTTTAACCTTGTTGGACCTATACTAGGTATAGGTTGAACCAATTGCAACCTATACCTTTGGGGTGTTAAATTAGTGGGTTTTGGGCCCGATGCATAATATTTTCATTTTCCTACCTAGTGAGTTTGACCTCTACAAAATTAAACCCCAAAATCACTATAAAAGGAGGCCTCTCCCCTTCATTTTTCCATCCATGATCTCTTACAAGCTTATGATCTCTACTACATTGCAAGTATTCAAGCCTAAGGTGATTTCAACCAAGAAATGATTTGGCTCCAAGATATGAAGGCTATTGTGTGAATCTCTCTCTCATGATGGAGTAGTGGTGTATTTCCCAATTGAGAAAGAGGATCCATATCCTTTCTTCATTCCTTCCATTCAAGCATATCAAGCATACATACATCTATGATCCATGATTTTGTAAGTGTAGATATATTGCATTGGTTAAGACATCCTACATTCTACAATTCAACTTTCAATAAAGAAAGCATACATCTTTGTGGGTATAAAGGATCTGTATGTTGGATTATATTAGATTTGGGTACTACTGATGTTGTTTGCATTCATGTTTTGTCACTTATATCAACATATGTTTCTGTAGAGTGAACAGACTAGTTATTACTATTGTATGATGACTGACAAAAGTGTGGAGACACTGTATGGATGAATCAAAACAATTGAAGATAAGGATATCAAAAAGGATGTGTGATGAACTTATTCCTAAGCTTTCTTGGCTTAATATTTCATATTGGAGATGTTACACATGTTTAGTGAAGACTGGTTTCTGGACTATGATAGTGATGCTTGACAGAGAAGGTCTTTGTGTTTTGGGTATATCTTACAAGTGAAGATGAGTCAGGTTATGCGAGCTTAAGGGATGACATAGGACAAACTGAGGAATGATTTTTGTTGATCGATAGTCGTGAGATTGTTGTTGACGTTAGTTGTGGCATGTATCCTGGAGGAGACCTATTTGGGGCTGACTTGAGAGATGTAACATGTATTATGAACTGTGAGCATGTATTGCAGATCATGGATTATATATGATGTATGTAATTGATGTTTACTTGTTTTAGGTAACTTGTGTATCTTAGCAAGGGGTTAAATAATTGTTTTTATATTGGGAAAGCTTAATTGGCCAACCTAATCAATTATTGTAATAGGGTATATATGAGAGATCTTTTCTTTTGAAAAGATGTGATAGTGAAATGATGAAAAGGTAATTGAAGACTAAGAAGTGTGGAAGCTACGAAGCTTGATTGGCTACTGGATGTAGAGAAGATTTTGTGATTGTAATACTTCATTGTAACTGAACAAGCAAAGACAATTACTATCAGATAGTTCATTGGATTGTATATTTCTGATATACACTTGCTCGGATTGTTAATCCTTAAGGGTGGCTTTAACCTTCTTTGGGAAGTTTTCCTGGGTAGTGACCCCACTATTACTCTTGACTCCTAATAGGGTCTATCCTTTAACAGGGGCTGTGTAGTGTAATGTTGTAATAAGCTCCTAACAAGGATAAGTCTTTTAACATGGATACTATACTCTTAGTACATCATTTGTGGGTGCTAATCCCCATTGGGATTTTACCTTTAACAATTTTTCCTCAACAACAACGATTGTGTTATTGTGTTTGCATTTACTGTGTTATCATTTGCGTTGAAGTTTTTGTTTATAAAGTTTAAATTTTAATAATCTATATCACAACTAATTCACTCCCCTCTCCGTTGTGCTTATGGACTATTATTCCTAAAAGTTGGTATCAGAGTTACTGGTCCATAGAGAGAAAGCTTAATAGCTTGAGGTGATCCTGAAGATGACTTACTAAAGGAAGGATAGTCCAAAATTTTATACTAAAAACTTTGACAGTTGGAAGAACAAGATGAGAACACATTTGCTATGTTTGGGAATCGACTACTGGATGGTCATGAAAAAGGAAGGAAAAGATAAAGACTGAGGATGAATTGGATTAAGATACTGAAGATGAAAACAAGTTAATTTCATGTAATATGGTCACTAGGGAATCATTGATCAACACACATTCTGAATTCAAATTTATAGAAGTAAAAGACTTGGATTCTATACATGAGATTTGGACAAGATTGGAAGCACTTTATGAAGGAGATAAGTTTACAAAATAGGAAAAGCTACAAAACTGGAAGACAAAGATGGAATCATTGAAGATGATGAAAACATTAGGGCATATGCACAAAGAATTACTAAAGTGGTTACTGGCATCAAAAAATATGGAGCCACTTACAGTGAGAAATAAATGATTGTGAAGATACTCATATCTTTGACACCTGCATACAAAACTAGAGTACAAGATATAGAGGAGATTATACCTTTGACACCGAACTTCAATAGAGAGATGTTGATTAGAAAGATAACTAATTTTGAGGCTGTAGAACTAGGATATTATTTACCTAAAGTTGAGTCAGCATTCAAGGCGACTGTGTATAGAAACAAAAAGACCTTATTTGGATTTGTGAGCACTAGCAATAATGACTTGAGAGAAGAACTTGGAGACTATGATGGTGAATTGGAAAAGATACAGGAGGAAGAAAGAAATCTAGATGAAGTGGTATCCCTGAATGCTAGAAGAGAAAAGAGAGGTAAGGGTAAATTTGAAGGCAAGTTACCTTTACAATTTTTTTCATGTAACAAGATTGGTCATTTTGCATCTCAATGTCCTACAAGGGTTCCAAATAATAAACCTACCTTTTACAAATCAAAGTATTCAAAAGACAAGAAATTTTATTATGCTAGTGAGGGTGTTTTAGATGATGAAATTAGATTTATTTCTATTAAGTATGATGAAACTATACATGAAGAAAAAGCCCTAGTATCTCGTGTTGAAGAGAAATTTGAATGGGTTATAAATAGTGTTTGTTCACATCATATGACTGGAGAAAAAAATAAGTTTGTTATTTTGAAAATATATTATGGTGGTGTTGTTAGATTTGGTGATAATACTCCTAAGCTTATGATTGGAGTTGGATGTATTTCTCTGGATGGAAAGACTAATACTGACAATGTATTGATTTTTGATGGACTTAAGCATAATCTATTGAGTGTTGGACAACTATTGGACAAAGGTTATCAATTCAAATTCGTTGATGGAAAATGTTCTATCAAAATTAAATCAAGAGACTTGATCGCATCTGGTACTAAATCTAGAGGTAATGTATTAGAATTGAATACATCTGAAGCTTCTTGTTTTATTGTGAAGGTTGATGATAGTTGTTTATGGCATAGAAGATTTTTTCTTGTTAACTTTGATAACATTGTGAAGGCAAGTATGACAAATGTAGAAAGAGATCTACCTAATATTGTGAAACCATCTAGCACTAAGTGTAGAGAGTGTGTTATGGGGAAGCAAACTAGAAGCAGTTTTAAAAGAAAATCTTATTCAGCAAAAGAGAAGTTGGATCTGGTACATATAGATCTGTTTGGTCCTACAAGAGAAAGATATTATTATGGTGAAAGGTACTTTATACTTTTTGTTGATAAATTTTCTAGAATGATGTGGGTTACATATTTGAGAGAAAAATCTGAGGCATTTGACAAATTCAAGTTATTCAAAGCAAAAGTTGAGAATGAATCTGGTTTGAAGATAAAGTGTTTGAGATAAGATAGAGGTGGTGAGTTTACATCAGACACATTTAATACCTACTGTGAAGAGCATGAAATATTCAAACAAACATCTACTCCTAGGACACCACAACAAATTGGGATAGCAGAGAGAAGAAATAGAACAATATTAGATGCTACCAGAACTATGTTGCTAGAAGGAAATGTATCACATGTTCATTGGAGAGAATTTGTTGGTACTGATGTGTACACCTTGAACAAAATTTAAATTAGAGAAGGTAGAAGTAAGGCTCCTTATGAATTATGGTTTGATCATACTCCTACTATAAAATATTTCAAAATATTTGGAAGTAAATGTTATATCAAAAGAGATGATGAAATAGGGAAGTTTGATGCTAGAAGTGATGAAGGTATCTTCCTTGGTTATTCTACTAAGAGCAAAGCATATAAATATTTCAATCTGAGATTGAGTAAGTTGATTGAAAGCGCCAATGTAAGGATAGATGAAAAGTTTTAGATTCAGGAAAGAATGTATGACTGTGGATAGATTGCAGAGATAAAAGAGGTCACTATTGAACATGAAGAACCTTTGATGGTTGATGAGGAGATTGAAGATGAATCAAGTGAGCTTACTGGGACTCCTAATAATCTAAGGTATGTTAAGAAGAACCATCCTAAAGATCAAATCATTGGTAATGCAACTAAAGAAATGATGACGAGATCTAAAGTAAGAAATGAGATTTGTTTGATTTCTCAAGTTGAACCAAAAAATACTGATGAAGCATGTAGAGATGAATCTTGGACTAAAGATATGCAAGTATAACTTGAACAGATAAAGAAAAACAATACTTGGGAATTGGTTCGAAGACCTAAAAACACAAATCTAATAGGAACTAAATGGGTTTTTCAGAAACAAAATGGATGAGGAAGGAACAATGGTAAGAAATAAGGCTAGACTGGTTTGTAAAGGCTACTCGTAACAAGAAGGCATAGAATTTGAAGAAATATTTTCTCATGTTGCTAGGTTAGAAGTTGTGAGATTATTTCTTGCTTATGTTGCACATAAAGACTTTAAAGTATATGAGATGGATGTGAAATCAATATTCTTGAATGGAGATTTGGAAGAAGTATACAAAGAGAAACTTGATGGATTTCCTTTAACAAGAGATGAAGACATGGTTTTTAAGTTGAAGAAAGAATTGTATGGACTGAAATAAGCACCAAGAGCATGGTATGCAAGACTAGACAAGTATCTACTTTGTCTTGGTTTCAGAAAAGGTAACGCAAACAGTAATTTATATTTAAGAACTGGTGAAGATGGAATCTTAATCATAGAAGTTTTTTTTGATGATATCATTTTTGGAGGCAATGATAAAATGAGTAAAAAGTTCTCTAAAGAAATGAAAAATGAATTTGAAAAGTCAATGATTGGTGAGATGAAATTTTTTCCTAGTTTGAAAATTAATCAGAGTAAGAATGGTATTTTTATATCTCAGACCAAGTATCATAAGGAAATGTTGAAGAATTTTGGAATGGAATATTGTAAACCTGTTTGGACACCCGTGGTGACTGGTTACAAAATGACTAGTAATAATGAGACTCAAACTATTTTTTAGACAAAGTACAGATCGATGATTGGTGGTCTACAATATCTAACTCACACCAGACCATATATTTCCAATGCAGTTGAAATTATGGCAATATATCAAGAAGATCCTAAAGAGACACACCTTGCTGATGTGAAAAGAATTTTTAGATACTTAAAAGGAACAATAGAATATGGATTGTGGTATGAAAAATCAGATGACTTTATTTTACAG
This sequence comes from Thuja plicata, assembly GCA_018584345.1. NCBI lineage: Eukaryota > Viridiplantae > Streptophyta > Pinopsida > Cupressales > Cupressaceae > Thuja > Thuja plicata. The sequence goes on along the minus strand of MU226400.1, from coordinate 9,574,920 downwards.
GCTTACACTAATGTTGATTGGGAAGGAAATGTGGATGATAGAAAGACCACAAGTGGTGGAGAATTTTTCCTTGGGAAAAGGTCAGTTTCTTGGTTAAGTAAGAAGCATGACTATATTGCTCAGTCTACTGCTGAATCGTTATTGCTGCTATAAATTGTACACAAATTTTTTTGGATGAAATAAATGTTGAAGAACATTGGAATAATTTTTGAATAGCCAGTGGTTAATCCATTGTGATAACACTAGCATAGTGAATATGTCAAATAATCCTATAATGCATTCAAAGACTAAACATATTTAAATTAAGTATCATTTTTTGAGGGACAAGGTTACAAAGAAAGATATTAGACTGGAGTATATTAGCAAAAAGGAACAGATAGCAGATATATTTACAAAACCTTTTCCAAAAGATGCTTTTGAATATCTCAAAGCATGCTTGGGGTGAGAGCCCCTCCTAGTGGTAATTAATTGATGCAAGCATGCATCAGTCTAGTGTCTTTTAGAGCTATATAATTTTGTGTACTTGATGTATGGATCTACTCCTCATGGGGAGTGATCGTAGGAACACTATGGAGTACATTTGGGTGATTTTCACCTGACTGTTGGACATGAAGATTTGAAAAAGATACACCTTAAAGAATATTTATGGCACCCTTTGCCATTGTTTCCAAAGGGGGGAGATTCTATGTGAAAATCCCTACTGTTTTAGGGAGATTTGTGTTGAGGATATTGAGAATATTGTATTGAGAGAGAGTACTTTTTGGGTTGATGGATTTTCCCATATGTTTCCATCAATGGCAAAGGGGGAAATTGTTGGATGATATCAGATTTGGGTACTACTGATGTTGTTGGCATTCATGTTTTGTCACTGATGTCAACATATGTTTCTATGGAGTGAACAAACCGGTTATTAATATTGTATGATGACTGAAAGAAGTGTATGGATACTATACAGATGAATCAGAACAATCAAAGATAAAACTATGAATAAGGATGTGCGATGACCTTATTCCTAAGGTTTCTTGGCTTAATATTGAATATTGGAGATTTTATAGATGTTTTAGTGAAGACTGGTTTTTGGACTCTGACAGTGATGCTTGACAGAGCAACTCTTTGTGTTTTTGGTATATCTTACAGGAAAAGATGATTCAGGTTATGCGAGCTTAAGGGATTACAGAAGACACATTGAGGAATGTTTTTTCTTGATCGATATTCATGAGATTATTGGTGACATCAGTTGTGGCGTGTATTCTGGAGGAGACCTATTTGGGGCCAACTTCAAAGATGTAACGTGTATTATGAATTGTGAGCATGGATTGCGAATCTTGGAGTATATCTAATGTATTGCAATTAACATTTACTTTTTCTAGGTACCTTGTGTATCTTAGCATGGGGTTAAATAATTATTTGTACAATGGGAAAGCTTAATTGGCCAACCTAATCAATTGTTGTAATAGGGTATATATGAGAGATCATTTCTTTTGAAAAGACGTGATAGTAGAATGATGAAAAGGTAATTGAAGACTAAGAAGTGTGGAAGTTGCGAAGCTTGATTGGTTGTTGAATGTAGAGAATATTTTGTGATTGTAATACTTCATTGGAAATGGCCAAGAAAAGACAGTTGCTATCAGACAGTTCACTAGATTGTATATTTCTAATATACACTTGTTTGGATTGTTAATCCTTGAGGGTGGCTTTAACCTTCTTTGGGTAGTGTGCCTGGGCAGTGAGCCCACTGTTACTCTTGACTCCTAACAGGTTTTGTCCTTTAACAAGGATTGTTTACTGTAATATTGTAATAAGCTCCTAACAGAGCTAAATCTTTTAATAGGGATACTATAATCTCAGTACATCATTTGTGGGTGCTAATTCCCATCGGGGTTTTACCTTTAACAAGGTTTCCTCTACAACAAGGATTGTGTTATTGTGTTGGAATTTACTATATTATCATTTGCATTGAAGTTTTGGTTTATAAAGTTTAAATTTTAATAATATGTATCACAACTGATTCACCCCTCTCTCAGTTATGCTTGTGAACTGTTATTCCTAACACTGTATCCACCCCTAACGGTTTGAAAAAAAATGTGAATACTTACATTTATCTTGTTTTACATTCTTTACTTATTTCATTTCAAGGTTAACTCCTAAATGGGGGCTTGACCAAGGCAAGCCCCTTCCCCCCAACAATTTCCCCCTCTCTCTTGTGTGTAGAGGCATGTTCAGAATGGAGATTTAATTGTAGATTTTAGAGAACTTTCTAGATCCATTTTGTGTTCTAGATTATGACACTATTGGGTATAGGTCGAACAGTCAACATATACCCTGAAATTCAGATTGCATAATTTAGTTACAAACCCAGAAAGACAGTGTGGAGACTTGCCTAGATCTATTTTATATTTCTAATTTTGAGTAGATTGGTTATAGCTCGAAGGTTTGACCTATACCTGGGTACAATTCAAACCATTTTTTTACCTATTCAGGTACCAGGACATTTCGGGACTCTGTCAGATAGAATTTTAGCATTTTGCATACCTTCTTCCTCTTCCATTTTTTAGGTACACACATTCTTTTTCCTACATCTTGAATCTACTTTACACATTAGATTAGAACTGTTATTGTGCCTTGTTGTTACATCTTCTTTTTATTATAAAAATAAGATCTCTCTTTCTTCCATACATTTACATCACAAAATGGGAATCATCCCTAAATTCTACCCTTAGTTAGATCTTGCGTGTGTTCCCTTTCATCCTTTGGGTTGTACAAATCATATTTATCTTGAGGATAGGATTTAGGGTCCTTCCAATGTATATGTGTGACTTGGTGGTCTACCATTGATCACCATTTCACCATATACATATAATTTTCCATATGTTCACCTAATTGAGTTTTACAAGTGGTGCAAATTTTGTAGCATCATAGCCTAAATCCAACTATGCCACTAGTAACATAGAAAACATTATTTTTGACTAAAAATTAGGGCATGTTTAAGAACCTTTTGGGGGGAGACAAGGACCTCATTTTATCTTTTGTAGGGTTGCAATTGGCTCTAGAGATCAGTTAGTTTTTGTGTATCTAATCAATTTGTAGAGTGTGCCATCCTATTCAAAGTGGCCAAAAACATCAAAAGGGTCTATTCATACATTTAGCTTCAATGATATGAATATGTAACATAAAAAAATTTAGATGTTGATTGAATTGATGGAATTGATTGTTGATAATGAATGTTATGTTACCAAAATGTAAAGGAGAGAATTGTGGTTTAAGAGGCTTTGAATTGATAATTGTTATCTATGTTGATTGTATATTGCAATTGTGATTGTGATTAAGGGAAGATAAGATGCTCATTTCTTTCGCCCTCAAATACGCAAATAGGAGATCCAATTTTGATCAACCCCAAAGGGTTAATACACAAATGAATCCAATATTTGGAAAGAGACCAAGAAAGGGGATCTTAAATTCTGTAAATTGATTGATTAATATGATTAATGATAGTAATTGAAAAGAATAGGAGAAAGTACCAACCTTACAAAGTGGTAGATCAAAGATTGCTATTTTCTGAGATCTGTAGACTGTTTCTGAAAATGCTAATAGTTGATACCGAATTGGAACAGAGAGACAGACAAAATACAAAAATCTTTTTCCATTCTGATGTCATCTTATGAAAAAGGTCAACCCTGTACCACTTTTTCCAACTCGATCTGCTCAACTCTGAAAGTGTCCCTATTCACACAGTCTGAAAGAAATCTGAAAAGGGTATCCAGATCTGGCCTTGAATTTACAGGCCCAAACCTGTACTTGCAAGAAAAATGTTTGTTCGTTGGGGGAAAGGGGTTTGCCTTGGTCAAACCCTAGTTTTGGAATTAACCTTATAATATAATTGAAATTGCAGAGATAAACAAAGTAAACACATAAATTCACCTTGCTTGTAATGTCCTTGTGGCGG
>MU226400.1:9547255-9565608 GCA_018584345.1 Thuja plicata | reverse complement strand
TTAAATTCTGTAAATTGATTGATTAATATGATTAATGATAGTAATTGAAAAGAATAGGAGAAAGTACCAACCTTACAAAGTGGTAGATCAAAGATTGTTGTTTTCTGAGATCTGTAGACTGTTTCTGAAAATGCTGACAGATGATACCGAACCAGAATAGAGAGATGGACAAAAACCATAAATATTTTTCCATTTCAATGTCATCTTATGAAAAAGTTCAACCCCATACCACTCTTTCCAACTCGATCTGCTCAACTCTGAAAGTGTCCCTGTTCGCACAGTCCGAAAGAAATCTGAAAAGGGTATCCAGATCTGGCCTCAGATTTACAGTCCCAAACCTGTACCTGCAAGAAAAATGTTTGTTTGTTGGGGGAAAGGGGTTTGCCTTGTTCAAACCCCGGTTTTGGAATTAACCTTATAATATAATTGAAATTGCAGAGATATACAAAGTAAACACATAAATTCACCTTGCTTGTAATGTCCTTGTGGTGGATTCGAATCCGTGAATCCACAAGTATGCTTCGAAACATGGAATGTAGAATGGAAGGATGTCTTCAATCTCTTTCTTGTAGATCTCCAACACCAAGTCTTGAATAGGTTCTTGAACTTGACAAGGGCTTTGGAAGAAGATGGATAGAGAGATCACCAAAAGGGCACTATGTAGCTTGAATCCTTCAATGGCCTCCAATGGATCTCCTTCATGAAAATGGATGCTTGAATGCTTGAGAATGGATGGATGCTTGATTGAAATCTTTCTCCTTAGCTTTCTTGAATTTCACTTAAAAATCCTTCTCAATTGCGTAATGATGCTTGATGATAGTTTCTCATGCTTAGAGAAAATGAGAGGAGAAGGCTCCCTTTTATATGAAATTAGGGCACAATCTTCTAAGGAGGCATACATAGGATAATTAAATCATCATTTAAGCCTTTAACCCTAGGAGAGGACCTATATTAAATATAATTTAGGAATCAACCAATTCGGAACCCAAAACAGCCGACCCAGAAGCGGGAGAAACTTTTTGTGAAGACCGACATCCCAGAAACCAAAAGTTCCCAGGATTTGGACCCTGGGACAGGGTCGAGGTCAGCCCTATCCTAGGACAGGGTCAAGGTTGACCCTGTCCTAGGGCACTTTCGAGGTTGAACCTATCCTAGGAGGTCGACCCTGTCCTCAGATCCCAAGATCACAGGTCAGAGACCCAGAATGCAGAATTCGGGTCATAAAATGGAGGTTAGAAAGGCAGGTCAGGGGGGGAAGCCATGTCAAGATCAGGAACCCATTCATAGGTGCTTTTCATGACCCCAAACCACTCACTCGGAAGGCTAAACTAGTCTCCTATGGAAGTGCTTCCATTTTCTGACTATACAGAATATACACAAGGTTGGTCTCATATTTTGTTGACAACTTCCATTTTTTTGTATTTTCTAGTATGTTTATAAGTTAAACATGGAGATAGATACAAAAGAAAAAGATAGATAAAAGAAAGAGAAGAGAATAAAAAAGATGAATATTAATTAATAATAATTCTACTCAATGATCTAATACGAAAAATAGATTCTTAACAATGAGCTAGAAGTCGATATTTATAAGATTTATGATTGTAATGTATGAGTACTAAATAAAGGAGATGTAATCATTTGTGTGCACAACATCTCTATATAATAAGCATCTACAAGTTAAATCTACCTCAAGTATACACCTATCAAGAAAGATTATCTTATCCTTAGTGAAAATATGCAATAAATTAAATAAACTAACTAAATGAAAGAATCCAAATATGCACCAACACACCCTATAATCATAGCTTTGGTGGGTAGGAAAGGAAAGATAGATGAATGGATCCAAACAAATATGTAGTCATTTTAGCTATCCATGTAATGATCCTTTTGAAAATAAGAGGATAAATCTATAGGATGAAAATCTCGTAAGAGAGGATGAAGAGATGAGGTATAGGTGACCCCCCCTCAAAAGATGTGAGACGAAATAAATACCTATGAGAAGAAAAATATACTTCCTATTATAAAGAGAATATGGAGACCATGAAACCCTCTGTCAATATGTGATTTCATATGCCAATGACATATTCTTGACATTGAATGCTAAATATGTTCAAGATCATTGAAAAATATTTATCCCTTTAGGAAGTAGTAACAACAATACCACTAGGACCTATGATAGCTGCCTGGTGATGAAGGATGACCTAAACAAAGTGAGGACTAAGATGATGGACTTGGAAAGGAAATTTACTGGCATTTCTTGATTTGGTATGAGGGTTATGCATATCTTGACCACATCTATTTTTTTGTTGCAAAAGAGGATGTTGGGACTTGAAGTAGAGAAAGAAGAAAATTACAAGAAAATCTTCAATTTCTTGACTGATGATTGGGTTGGGGTCCTTACCCAGTTAGGTGTTAAACTTAGCTAGCTCTGGTTATGGTGTCCTTAGTTTTTTGTATGAGACGTTTTGAGGCTTATGGTGCCTATATTATCTCTTTTATTATGTTGTTTAAGACTCTGCTATTGTTAATGACTAGTTTTAGGACTACGTTGTTGATTACATCAGTTTTTGGTTATAGTTACCATATGACTGGTTATATGGTTTCTATGTTACTGGTGAGATCTTACTGTTATACTGTTATTTATACTCTTGGTATTTTGTTAATATGTTGTTAACATGCTCCTAGTTTCTTTTTGTTAAACCCTATTGGCTTGTCTGTATGGGCCAACACCCTTGATTTTGCTTCTTTTTATATCAAAAATAAATCCAAAGATTTATGTGATAAAAAATATCATTACTAAAATGAATGCGAGAGAAGGAAACTCAAAAGGTATGATGAATTTCAAAGCTACTCAAGTATCACCATGTTGATGCCATGACGTGCCACAATAATAACAAGAATGTCATGGCTAACTTAAGAAAATAAAAATTTAGACCCTTGTGGTAATATATGTTGGACATGATCTAAAGACAAATCTTCTAAATGTTGCTCAAGGATCTCCAAGTAAATGCCATACTATGACAAATGAATAGGTGATGAAAGAAGAAGAGGGTTTGAAGACCTCATAAAATCCAAAGCAGATGATGCCACTCTATAAGAGGTAACATCAAAGAATAAATGTATGTCTTCAATGTTGTACTGCAATTCTATCAAAAAGGACTCGCAAATCAAACCTATTATATTTATCAAGTATTTAGCCTAAGAATTTGTATCTAGAGGAATATATATATTTTCCATACCGAATTAATAAAATACATGGATAGAGATATAGTAGAATAACTAAAAGTAGAAGATGGAGATGAGATCCTAGTACATGTCATTTGACTCTATTGATCATCCTTGGATGGTGTGTCCATTTAACATGTCTAAGTATGAACACCTAATGAATTTGTCAGGGTGTGGTTGTCGTTGGTAAGGTAGGTGGTGGAAATGCAACAAATTTTAGGGTCTTAAACCAACAATAAGGGTGTGTGAGCCCGAACCTTGTCATCAGAAGGGTGGTACTTGGTATGTTGTACCCACATACTCTAGTTACCTTTAGTATGTATGTGCGTAAAGCTTTATCTTTTTTTATTTTTTTATTTTTTTAAGAAACTCTTAATAAATTTTAAAAGGGATAAAATAAAAATAAGTCATATTATACACCTATGAAGAGACCATGTGACCTCTCTAAGATTTACTTAGGTTTACATTACAACTTTGTCCAAAGTGAACAAATTTTATATAAATTTGTAGGTTGTTGGCCTTGTAGATATAATGGTGAGACTTTTTTTTTAATGCCATAAAATTCAAGTGACCCATTAAAATTCAAGCAAACCCTACCTACAAAACTTGTCAAAATCCAACTAAAAATGTCACAAAATTGAAATTTTATTGGGAGCAAAATTTCTCACTTGATGTGTTCAAATATATGCAATGAATAAGATCAAAGGTAAACATTAAAAATAATCATTAATTATTCTAAAGCTGTTAGTGTAATTATTTAATTTAATTTCACTTAGACTTATTCACCCTACTTAGTTGTCTATGTTCATCTTGTCTACACAAGTCGTCATCTTTTAGGAGTCTATTGGAGATGTGTCGATTCTACTAGAGATGTGTTGATTTCATTTCAACACATCATCCTAGTCTCTTGGGCAGTTTTGCCACCACTCTAGTTATTTCTTCCTTTCGAGGTTGGACTTGGTTGCACCCTCACATCTATATGTGCTTTGCTTCTCTAAATGAATCAATGGTTGACTTTAGGCTCAATCTTGTATTTTTGTGCTTCATCTTATCTCTTATAGATCCTCGGTTTCTTCAAAACCATGCAAACTTCAAATGGAGCATTGAAGTGGATTTGCTTGTACTATGATGTAGAGTGTATTCGTGGACATTTGTTAAAAAAATTGTAACATGACAATTTTTTGAAATTTCTTCATATGATTGATTGAGGAAGAAGAGGAGGGTTTATGAGTTTTTGAATGGAGAGATGAATGACTAAGATCAATTCACCTAATTTAACTATTTTGAGTTATTTTTTATTTTTATTTAGAATAAGTATTCATCAAATTTAATTTATCTAATTTATTCTATTGAAGAATGTGCATGCATAAATTAGGAAATAAAATAATTATGTGATCGAAAGAGGTTGTATTTTCAAAATGAGACATTGAGAGAATAATTAATTAAGTGTGCATGAAGTTTTCGTATGAAATTTTTGTAAGGATAATCAATTAATTTTTTACATGATTTTTACATGAATTTATTTAGAATTAATTAATTATTAATAATACCTTTTTAACTAATTGAGATGTGATGTTAGTAGATAAAAATGGGAACTAATTAATTGATATTTTTTAACTAAACAATTAATGATAATTAATTTGATGCCATGATGCAATTAAATAATTAATTATATTGATAAATCATTGTGCTAATGCTAGTGAGAATTAGATAGGATGAGTCAATGTGCATAATTAATAATGGGTGGTGAACTTAGATGTGCACAAAAAGAAACGGGGCTAGATGGTCAATTTTTAATTTTTAATTTTTAAAAAAGGCAAGAGTCAAGTCTATGACTTAGGCTTAGCCTTGAAATTATTGGAACACCTAGGTGTATAAATGGTTGTATTCATGTGTATAACAACCACATGGAGATAGACGTATGAAAAATTATGATAAAATTGTTCAGTGTGTGAGAATGTGTGTATATATGAATAGGTAAAAGGCTAGGAAAATGGGTCCAACTTCTCACAATATTGTGCCATAAATTGATATATACATTTCTTGCGACTTAAAAAAAACAAATAGAGAGAACTAAATTAGAAATGAAATAAATATACAAATTTTGACTATAATATTTTAATTCATTTATAGTAACTAAAGTGAAAGTCCTTCGCATAGTGTAATGGTTAAATCTTGACATTATTGTTATAGCCATCAAGGTGTAAACCTTTGTTGAACCATTATGATCATGGGTATTGTGCCTTCATTGATCCAATCCGCTTACAAACTTGAACGTTCGCATTGAAGTTGTTGGCCTTTATGACAATGTCTTCATCCTCCCCATCCTTGTTGGGTCAATGTGCTTACAAGCTTTGTGCCCATCCTTAGTTATTGAGCTCATGGATTTGGATTGTTCAAGTTAATACCATGTATTTTTTCGTACTGAGGGTGAAGTCCTCCATTTGAAGTCTCCCTTGACTCAAACCGCACTAGAAGTTCTCGTATTACCATTAAACAGAAATGAAAAAATTAATTAATTAAAAAGAGAAAAAAATCTTGTTTCCCATATATTAAGAATACATTTAATAGTGTTCAAAGGGGTGACATAATTGGTAAAGGGATTTGGGTTTATCCTATTTAGATTTCAAGATTGTTTATGTCGACATCGAATTCTCTAATGGACAGCTCGTTTGAACTCAAATGATTATCTAAAATGGTTATGAAAAACTTGTCCCATCAAAGAGTTAAACTCCAACTACTTCAAATTACCCAAAAAAAATAAAAAAGATACATTTAATAATCTGACGACTGTAATTAATAAAACAGGTTTAAATCCTCTTATGAAGGGTGAAATTTTGGGTAAGCCATACAAATTTCTAAATGATCAAAAGGTACATTGATGTTTCTTTATCTTAACCATGAACAATTCTAACTTGTGAAGGGCAATGTTGAGCATCACATAGAAGACATGGACAAACATAAGTAAACAAAAAACTTCCAGAGAAAACTGATAAGACTCAAAGTCCAGCAATCAGAGACAACAAACAAGTGGCGAGCAGTAGACACCAACAGCAAGAGAATTCATTTGAATGACTCCGAGGAACATTTCACTGTAGACGGTTTGGGCATGGTGTCCCAAAATGGACTCATTTCACATCACATTAACAGAGTAGGAACAAAATACATGGAATCTCTCCCTTGGCCCTCTGCAATTAATCAGATCTGAGAACATTAAAACATGGGTTGGGTTAAGAAAGGAAAGCTTTTGTCATCATCCTACAAACCGTACAAGGTAGATGAGGCAGAGAACAGTGAAAGTGGAAGTCTGCCATTGAAGTAATGGGCAAAGCTTACCTCTGTCGCAGGAATCTCCCTCCCAAATAATGATCGTATTGGTTATATTATACCATATGTTTAGGTTACACATGAGAAAAAGAGAACACTACATCACCATATGGATCTCTACAACATGTTTTTGTTCATGGGGCATATTTCATAATGACATGGATAGTTCCTTTGAGACATGGATTGTAATGATACATATTTAGAGAATATTGAGATAAATCTACTTGATGAGGGTGATTCTTTTAGTTCAATATTTTCATTGTATACAATCCCTGTATTATTAAATTCTACATTCATCTATATTCTCTAATGTATACTATATTAATATTTTTTGATGTCTACATTCATCTATTTCTATTATTAGACATTACATGTATTTCATGTTGTCTATTTCTCAATGATTTTGATTTTTCTTATCACTTTTGGTAAACCTGTTATACTATTTTTTTTTAATTAGATATATATGTACTTTCTCAAATTTAGGGAAAACATATTTTACTTCATCATTCTCATGTCTTATATTCAATTTATAACATATAAGTTTAGTATTCATATAATTATTATCATGTTAAATGTTTATTAAAGCTCACATATTTACTCATGGTTACCATGCATGTATCTTATGATTTTGTAATCACACATGATTCTTATAATTACACTTTACAAATGCTTATCATGAATACATCTAAATATCTCATATATAATTGATCATTATTTATATCTCTCATCGAGAAATTTGTTTTCCATATATACATTTATTTTTAATGCTTATGATTTTTTTTATCTTGTTACGAGCTTATGACACATAGATATATTTATGTTTTGACATATTTATTGCGCTTTGTATGATCACTTATTTTTACATATTTTATTTTCATCTTCTTTAATTCTTTGCATCTCTTATATGAAACCAATCAAAAGGGTATACAATGTCACAAATGTTCCTTCGATGATTATGGCTATAAAAAGGAAAGGAAAGTTCATTTTATAGTCCATGATACTGACCATATGTTTTTGGGTCTACATATGGTGACAACAATATGGGACTATCTGTGCTACAAACGAGGGGTACATAACCTACCACCCAGTGGGATTTGAACTTGAGACCTCTCTTTTAAGAGTACAAGTTCTCCACCAGGAGGCCAACTCAGGTTGTAGAGTGACAAGCAAATGGTTCTTTTACATGTTGTACTAGTATAGTGACAAGCAAATGGTCCTTCAATTTTAAATGGAGATATATTAATTCTACTTTATGTAGAATATCATTTTTATGTCAAGTAGAATTTCTTATTTCTTTTATTTTGCATTTTATATTTAATAAAATATATTTAACATCTATTAGAAATTCTTGACAAATTTTACTCATTGATTTTTTTTTAATTGTAGGTTTTAATATAGAGAACTCATTGCAAGGAATGCATTACATTGATATCTATACCTATATCCTTTTATGATTGTCTAAATATTATGTGTCATATTGACTACCTATAATTTCACATGTATATTCAGAATTATTCATTTGAAATCCAAAGTAGAGGCTAACTATAACAATGGAAAATATAATGCCCTGCACTTTTCCCTCTATTTTGGACTTGATTAGAGTGGATTGTTGTTTATGATTATCACTATATAATTTGTGTGTTTCAACATAAAAAGTGGAAGATAATCAGAGCTCTACATAATTCCATATAAACACATCTCCAAGGACTAGTGATTTTATTTTAATCATCCTTTTGTTATGAAATAACTTGCACAAAAGAGGAACATAATATTAAATACACTAAGAATATTGTATAATAGATGATAATAACAAAGACCCTTTCATGGGTGAACCTCCATATATCTTCAACGAGAACAAAATTGACAATGTAAAGAAATATAACTCATTACTTCACATATATACTGATGCAGTCAAGGATGGAGAAACCTCAAAAGATCAGTATGATCCTTGTATCCAATACAACACAATGGAAACAACAAGCAAAAAAATAGTCCAGATGAAAACATATGAGAGATCAATCTTCTAAAATCATTTACAACATATCTGCAACATGCAGTCTCACATGCCTGATTATGATAAAAAAAAACCTCTTACAAACCCTAGCCAACTACGCCAAATAATCTTTTGAAAATCACCTGCCCCTTAGGAACAAGTCCATAAGCTTATAAAGCAATCACAATCATCGGTTGGCCCAAAAAAGATCACATTTCCCAATAATTGAGAAAATGTGTTACAACAAATAGGTCAGGACCCAAATCATATGGAACAACCTCTAATAAGAGAACTAAGAGATGTGATCATAGAAATAAGTTGGCCTCAAACGTATCACTGAGCTGGCACGATTGCACACGGAGATTCCAATCGGTAGATTGGGAAATGATCAGAAATCATAATGATTGGCCAGGAAAATAAAGAATAGGATAGTCATGCAAAGAATCTGCAAAATATCACGCGTGATGAATCCAAATGAGGTGCGATCATAGGATAAGCTCCAACACGAATCCACTAACACACTGTAGCAAGTGTAACTCAAAAGAACAACTATAGATCAACCCCTAATAGAAACAATAGGCTGATCAAATAGGAAACCAAATATTTTTGGTTGATGTAAGATTGCTAATAATCCCAAGATTCTCTTGGATCATATACCCTACTTATTCCTAAGATATATATGCCCTAGGCCAACCTAACTAACCTAATAACAATATCATAATTATAATATGACTTGATTAAAATTTATGTAGCCACTAGCTGACTACTTATGACCATATGTATACTTAACTAGTATTAAGGATGTAGCACACTTCCTTATCCTAGATCAAATTTACAAAAACATAACTAATCTAAATCTATTTTTGGGATGCAAAATAACCTCAAAATTTTTAAATTAAAAATATAATCTGACTTGACCTCCCTCTAACTAGTCATTATATGTCACTATGAACATGAAATTACTTAATTTGTGTGATAGGGTGTTATGTTTGGACAAACCTTAATTGATTTCCAAAAATTGATAATATCTAGTTTCAATTTGCATGATCATATAAGAAACATCATAGAGCATCCGCATTGCAGATCGTTTTTACATCATCTTGGGCACAAAAAAATTATTTTTTGTTGTCTTGAATCATTTTTAAAAAAATCTTGGATTAGTAATAAGGTTTAACAATTTGAGCATAGAAAAATCATAAATGGTGTCTATTGACACTCACCCCTTTTTACTATGAGTTAGAAACACTAAGCTTAGTAGAAGTATGAGATTTACACCATTTTAAATGTACTTTAGATCTATGATCCAAGTTCAAATCCATGCATAAAGCTTAGATTTTTAAAGTTAGGGATCAATTCTATAGTCATGAAATTGAACCACAATAATATTAAAAAAAATAGTAACTTTCTCAATCTAAAGGCATTTATTTGATAAGTCCTAATTTTCAAGCATATTAGAAAATTAGTTAAAAGCATATAGTAACCAAGATCTTTATCATAATGTGTATGTCCATATATATATGTATATGTGTGTATACATATGTATGTACGTACGTATGTATGTATGTTTGCATGCATGTATGCATGTATGTACGTATGTACGCATGTATGCATGCATGCATGCATGTATGTATGTATGTATGTATGTATGTATGTATTTATATATGTATTTATATATGTATGTAGGTATGTATGTATGTATGCATGTATGTATGTATGTATGTATGTATGTATACATGTACATATATCTATTCTATATCTATATGTAAATTTCTGATGCAAAGGACTAAATGGTGGAATTCAAACACAATCGACATACTTTGAACATGAACCAAACCTTGGCTTAAAAATGGGTTTTCAAAACCAACTCCATAAGACAACCACAAGGCTTCTCAACAAGGCTACATGGGCCAACTTGAAGGGAAAAAATATACCATACCATAGACCACTAATCTTTGAGTGTTTCAAGTGTTCAACAACTTTCCAACCCTCTGGTCACATCAACTTGTACACCTTTCACATAACTGCGCCAAATGCTACTAGCCTTCATTTCTGACAAATTTGGGCATATCTCTAGTTATAAAACTGATATCAACCAAATGAGAATGGTTTGGAATACCCTTTAAGGAGTTTTAAAACTTATGTAAAACAATGGTACACTTGTTTTGGAGAAAATGATTCAAATCAGAACTGTTACAGTACATCATAGGCCTAATTAGGCCTCTTCTTTATAGCATCTACCAAGGGTCCTGATTCCTAACCCTAAACTTGAATTCTGAGGGAAGTAATAGGTCCAAAAATTACTAAATTAATATGTTACATGACTTGGAAAGTTCATTGTATCAATAAATTGCAAACTATTTTTCACTACACCATAAAAATGTCAAAATATGCATCTTGACCACCTAGGGCACCAGCCCACAAGCACCGTATGTTAAACCCGCAACCTCAAGAATCATGAAATTGACACTTTAAAATTGTAATCTACCAATTTTGAAGGAAATCTAATGGTAGAGGTGTGAGAAATCATCAATTGTATGTACAAACCCTTATTGATCAGGGTTTCAAGCCCGAGAGCGGACAAAAACCCATAAATTGCTGAATAATTCATGAAAACTATTAAAATCATTGTCAAAAGAGAGGTGACTCACTATTTCATAATTCCCAAATGAGTTTAGGTCAAAATGACATCAATCAAGATCACACAATTTGTTGCAACAGTCATAGAAATGAACAAAAACGTGTAACTATCCAGACAGACCTATCTATGGAAAAAAATTAATTTATCCCTTGTTTCTCCAAAAAAATTGATGAGACTAGAATCATTTGAAAGATAAATCATTGTACTAAACGTTCCAATTATTTTTAATTTGTTAAAACTTCATACGTATGTGTGTCAAACGCCATAACAATAAACAAACATTTAATTTCTAGAAACATTCAATATTATATTGTGGTGCAGTCACAGATGGAGAATCCTCAATGAGAAAGGACCAACCATGCAAAAAGAGTCACATATAAGAAACAATAACTCAAACTCCAGCAAGGGATACAAAGACTACAAGATCATAGTTTCATATCAACTTATATTCATGAAAATCCAATACAATAAGCCAACAACATGCAATCTTACATTACATGCATGCATGTCTAATTATAGATTGAATTATGAATTATTTACAATGATAATCTTCCATGGGTTATCAATATAAAATCTCTCTAACTATAAATCAATTACATTAATTTATAGACATTCGCAACACAAACAAGTTAGCCAAGGTCGATCACATTCTCCAAGATAGGAAAATATGATACCAAATATATGTCACAACCCAAATCCAAAAGATATTCCCTAGAAAGGCACAAAAAGAAGCATGCATCCAAAGGGAGGTCAATCCCAATCCCATGAAGGTTGAATTATATGCCAATAAGGTGTGTAAATCAAGGAAAAGGTTCACGCGATCAGAAAACTCCATTAGGTCGTGAAACATGAAGAACAAATAGGTCTAGGTCAAAATTGAAGAAATCTCCATCCAGAAGAAATAGATCAAGGTTCCAACCTATATGATGATCAAACACGATATGAAGAACATGCCACAAGGTACACAACTGAAGATGAGACAAATCACAGGAACACCACCGAAAATACAAAGACTGGCTAACAAGAACAACTAAAAATGGAAATGTTTTTGGTTGATGCAAGATTGCCAAAGAACCTAAGATTCTCTTGCATCAGACACCTAGGCTTATTAAAAAGTGAGCCTCTCAATTCACTGGGGATAGAGGAAAACCAAGATGATTAACCTCAGCCTGAAAAATCCATGAAGAATCTTCAACTGGTCTATCCTTCCATTTGACAAGATATTATTTATATTGTCTACCTATGGTGCTTCTACCAATTATGTTATCCAAGATCTCTTCTATTGATTCCATATTATTCTTAAGATATTGTTGCTCCACATCTAGACCATTGTATTTACTTAAATATACCTCATGATACTCATATAGGTCTGTAACATTGAATATAGGTGATATGTCCATGTCGTCTAGAAACTCCGCTTCATATGCATTCGTTGAATCAAATCTCTTCAACATCTTACAAGGTCCAAACTTCTTCATATTCATCTTTCTATATGTTCCAACAAGAAATCTACCCTTTTTCAAATATACCATCTTTTCATCTCCCACTTTGAATTCCTTGTGTCTCCTTGTTTCATCTACTCTCTCCTCATACTTCTAATTTATTTCCTCCAATTGCTTCGTTACTTGATCATGCAAAGATTTCATGTGATCTAGAAACATCTCTTCTTCTATACTTCTCTTAATTTCATGAATGATATCCCTCAATTCTAATACTCCTTTAGGACTCATTCGATTAAATATCTCAAATGATGTATTTATTTTACTCTTATTCACTAAATTATTTTATGCAAACTATGCTTGTGCTAGGAATAAATCCCAATTCCCGGTCTTCTCTCCAACCAGACACCTTAACAAATTACCCAAACTCCTATTTACTACCTATGTTTGTCCATTTGTCTATGGGTGAAATGTAAAACTAAAATTCAATTCAGTCTTCAGCTTCTTCCAAATTAACCAAAAAACTTACTATCTATGTCTGAAACTATGCTTCTAGGTAATCCATGTAACCTTAGCACTTCTATTAAAAAAAATTGGTTCCATGTACTCCATTTGTAGTCTTCTTACAAGGTATGAAATGTTTCATCTTAGAAAATCTATCTACCACCACAAATATAGAATCATTACCTCTTTGTGTCTTTAGTAACCCAAGTATAAAATCCATGCTAATGTCTTCCCAAGGTTTCTCGGGTACTGTGAAAGGTGTATACAATCTAGTATTCTAACTACTCCCCTTAGAAACTTGACAAATTCTAACACTCTAAACAAATCCTCTTACATCTTTATGAATATGAGGCCAAAAATAACTTTCACTTACGAAGGCCATTGTCTTGTCAATGCCAAAGTGTCCAACTAATCCTCCACAATACTTTTCCTTAATCAAATTGTCCATCAATTAACTCCTAGGTATACACAACTAAATTCCTCTGGATAAGATACCTTCCTAAATGAAATGATCCTACCATTTTCTTATGTCTGCAACAACAGGTTCTCTGCAACCTTTCCAAGGTTTTTCAAAATCAAAGTCTTCCTCATACAAGTTCTTCAACTCATCAAATCCCAACACCTCAACTCTCATCTCTTTCAATAAATTCATTCTTCCACACAAAGCATTGAGAACCTTGGTTGACTTACCATTCATATGCTTCAACAAAAAATTATAACTCTGCCAGAACTCGACCCATCTCATGTGTCTCTAATTCACCTTATCTTGACTATTCAAATATTGCAGTGCTTGATGATCAGTATAGAACACAAACTCCTTTGGCAATAAATAATGTCTATACTTCTTCAATTCTTTAATTATGAAATAGAATTCCTGATCATAAATTGAATAACTTCTCTTTGCATCATTCAACTTCTCATTTAAATAAGCAACAAGTCTACCTTCTTGAATTAATACTACTCCAATTGCAATCCCACCTACATCACAATCTACTTGAAACACTTTATTAAAATCAGGTAAAGCTAACACAGGTTGTTTAGTCACCTTTTGTTTCAACAATTAAAAACTCTTATTTTCTTCATGTGTCCAGTTGAAATACTTTCTATCTCCCCTCATTGTCTCAATCATAGGAATACAAACTAAACTGAAATTTCTAATGAACTTTTAGTAGAAACTAGCGAAGCCATGAAATGATCTTACTTCTCCAATGATTTTAGGCGTAGGTCATTCACTAATTGATTTAACCTTCTCAAGACCCATCTTTAATCCGTCTACAGAAATCACAAACCCCAAATACACTATCTCCTCTTTCATTAAAG
This sequence comes from Thuja plicata, assembly GCA_018584345.1. Lineage (NCBI taxonomy): Eukaryota > Viridiplantae > Streptophyta > Pinopsida > Cupressales > Cupressaceae > Thuja > Thuja plicata. Next base: position 9,551,162 of record MU226400.1, on the reverse strand, counting down.
AACACTTCTTGATATTTATCAACAAATTCTCCTCTCTTAACCTCTGCAACACTTGTCTCAAATGCATCAGATGATCCTCCTTTTCCTTATTGAAAATCAAAATATAATCTAGATAAGCAATCAAATACTTACCCAATAATTTCTTTAATACCTCATTCATCACCCTCATGAAAGTACTAGGTGCATTAGTTAATCTAAAAGACATTACTAACCACTCATACAACCCTTCATTTTTATTGAATGCAATCTTCCACTCATCCCCTTCTCTTATTATGATTTTATGATAACCACTCTTCAAATATATCTTTGTAAAATACTTTTCTCCACTTAAATAGTCCATTATATCATCCATCCTAGGAAAAGGAAACCTATACTTCACTATGATCCATTTGATTTCCCTAGAATCAATACACATTCTTCGGTCTCCATTCTTATTAGGTACTAACACCACAGGCACAACATAAGGACTCAAGCTCTCTCTGATCAAACCTTTCCTCAACAATTCTTGCACTTGTATATTCATTTCTTCATTCTCTATAGGTGTCATTCGGTGTGAAACTTTATTTGGAAAACTAGATTCATGGATTAGGTCAATGGAATGACTAATACTCCTCATAAGTGGTAATCCAACAGGCACATTATATGAGATTATGTCTTCATACTCTGTCAGCAATTATTTTATTTCCTTAGAGTTTTCCTCTCCTTATTCTAGATATGACTTCTTAGGGATCAAAGCATAACACATACTATCAATTTTCAAACCATCCAAGAATTTCCTTCCTTCAACCAAAAAAAATCTAACACTGGTACAAATTTCATTCCTAGGATTCTCTATAAAAGGAAACAACACTCATTTCATCCCATTTGCAAAAATGGTATACCAATTCCTTCTTCCATTATGCAAAGATTTTCTATCATATTGTCATGGTCTACCCAAAAATATATGGCACACACCCATAGGCATGATATCACAAAGAACTTCGTGATGATAAGATCCTCTCTTCAATTTCACCAAAGAGTGTTCACTTACCAACACCTTATGATCATCCTTTATCCATGATATCTGATAAGGTTTTGTATGCTTCAATATCTGCAACTTCAAATTGTTCACCAACTTCGTAGAGGCTAGGTTGTCTAAACTACCATTGTCAATGATCACTTTATAATATTTTCCTTCAAATTTGCATCTTGTCTTGAAAAGACATTTCCTCAGCAATGGTTCTTGATCGGTCTATTCGTGACATAGATCTCTTCTCACCATTAGGGCTTCTCCATCCTCAGGTTGATTCAAATATTTAGTAAGCTCTTTTTACACATAAGAAGATCTTCCCTTATTATATGTCATCTTATTTGAATTACCTTGAGTACACTCAAAGGCTCGATGTCCTTCTCCCCACATTTGAAACAAGTTCCTCTAAACATTCTTCTATCATCTATCCTATAATTACTTGATCAACTACCTCTATGGAATTTTTTTTCATCCCTTTGGTATGAACTCTCTTCTTTGAACTCTTCCTTTCCTTTGTTCTGATCTGCAAGAGGTCTTCCTCCACTAGTAAAGGTTCTTCCTCTCTAAAATATTCCACCTCTTCCTCTTTTTCTTTATTCATGTATTTTGTTCAATTTATCCTCATCTTTTAGGGCATACTTATAAGCTTCCTCTATACTCTGCAACTTAACCAAACTAATCTCATCTTGAATAGGTGTCCTCAAGACATTAAGATACCTTGCAACCCTCTCAACATATTCATTTTTGTGACTAGATATGATATCCAACCTATAAAATTCATCATTATACTCCTTCACAGTAAGGTCATTTTTCTTTATTTTTTTCAATTTCCTAAAATAACTTACTTGGTAATCAACACGTAAGAAGTTAGCCTTTAGTTCATTCACCATCCTATCCAATGATTTGATATTTTCCTTGCCTCTTCTTTTTATGTTAGTATACAAATTTTCCCACCATAAAGATGCATGTCCTCTCAACTTTATGCAAGCATACTTCACCTTCTTATCATCATTAGTACCTTCATAATCAAAGTATTTCTCCATCTTTGTGACCCAATCAAGAAATTCATTTGAATCCAACTTGCCATCATAATCAGGTGGATTGAAATGTGGTCTTGCATTAACCCTAGTTAGGGCTATTATAAACCTATTATCTGCTTGTTCAAGTTCAGGTTTCTCTTCACCTAATTCACCTACTTCTTCATTTGTTTCTTCTTCTTCATCACTCACATCTTCAATGTGTCAACCTCTTCTTTGGGACATTTCAATAGCTTCCATCCTGGCTACAATTTGTCTCAACATATTCATCACAACTAGATTTGCATCTCTTCTTCCACCTCTTGCATTTCCTCTTTGATATATCTTCGCACAAGTCCTCTGCAATTGTGGTTCATATCCCCACTCTGCCACCCCAAAAAAAATCAATTAACAACTTTGCTAATGAGCTATAACTGATTGAATGTTTGAATATATTAAGTTGATGATCACTAGAGACACAAGAAAGTTAATGCAAGACATTAAATCATTTAATGTATTGTATTTTCATTGATGTCAACTTGATATAATCTGTATGGTCATGGGCATATTGCTAGAGACTTCAAAGAATCGATGAATCAAAGGCTATGCTATCATGAATGTACATAAGTCAAGTATTCACAAAGTGACTGTATACACTGACGGTCAGAGTAAATCAACAAGAGAAAAGTCACAGTGATACCAGATGAGAACATGCACAACATTACTGATGATCAAAGTCACAGTGTTGCCCGACGAACAAAGCACAATGTAACCCGATGGACAGAATTATAGTGTTTCCCGATGGACAGAGATCCTGAAGACAACTAAAGTCACACCGACGGATGAGTCAGTTATCACCGATGACTAACTAAAGTATTGACTGATAGAACAGAGAGTTTAGAAATGATAAAATGCTTAGCTGTTAAGAGCTAAAAATAGACTTAACTGATACTTATCATTGTTTTAATTGACAAGATAAAGCCAGAGATAACTAAAGGATTTAAAGCTTATTTTTCCAATTGGCAAGAAGATCTCTACGACATAAAACTGGAGTTTTTTCTTTAAATCTAATTGGTGAGAATTTTGGATCATGCCAAGATCAAGAAAGCCAAGAAACGGTGAATCATGTCTATATAAGAGACAAGCTTATTCATTATGAATAAGGGGAGTGACAAGAGAATAGATGCTAAAGAGATTCTGAAGGAGAAGAAAGTCTTCATTCAGACCTGATCAATCAAGCTAAGGAAAGAGCTAAATTCTGTGGACACTGACGAACAATGATAAAATCATCATAGAGAAGAACAGTGTGGAGCAAAGGTATTGAATAGATAACATTGATCAAAAAGGTAATGTACTTACAATAGATCTGAAAATCTGCACTTCAAGTTGTATATGTAAACAAATCAATTTACCATTTCAGTTTAACCATTGAAGCATCAAGTCTCTTAACCGAGCAAGACTTAAAATTATTTTGTAATTGAGATACATCCCAAGGAGTATCAAAAAGTTTGATCATGTAAAGTAGCATTGGATATGCCTGATACCTATTGATAGGCCAAGTGAGTGTTTGATCAAGGATGATAGCATTAGATTCCAGATACTAAGTGACAAACTATCTATTTAAATCCTCTAACAAGGTCACACCTAACAGTGTGTTTGTAACCTTTAACACGGTTGGATCTTAACCAAGCTCACTTCAGAAGAGTGGAAATTTGGGGTACCTGTCCCAATGATTTTTTCCCTAAACAAGGTTTGCACGTTAAAAATCCATGTGTTAATGTGTCTATGAGTCATTACTTTATTGTTTTGCATTTCACTTAAGTAAATTTGGATTGATCGGTATACACTAGTTATTTACTGTGTTTCGGTAAATAGAAAGACT